>CAUYOR010102651.1:0-19967 GCA_963573925.1 Callimico goeldii | reverse complement strand
TAGCAGGGCTTGGGCAAGACCTAGTCCTGTGCTGGCTTCAGGTCTGACCTAGTGCAGGCTTAGTGGTGCTGGTCACAGAGGTGTTTATAGCAGGGCTTGGGCAAGACCTAGTCCTGTGCTGGCTTCAGGTCTGACCTAGTGCAGTCATAGTGGTGCTGGTCACAGAGGTGTTTATAACAGGGCTTGGGCAAGACCTAGTCCTGTGCTGGCTGAAGGTCTGACCTAGTGCAGTCTTAGTGGTGCTGGTCACAGAGGTGTTTATAGCAGGGCTTGGGCAAGACCTAGTCCTGTGCTGGCTGAAGGTCTGACCTAGTGCAGTCATAGTGGTACTGGTCACAGAGGTGTTTATAGCACTCCCCCCCCAGGTTTAGGTGGCTCAGAACAGAGAGAGACTCCATTTGTTTCAGAGAAAGTAAGAGAAGGGAACAGGAGTCTCTGTCTGGTAATCCAGAGACTCTTGTCGAAACAATCAAGGTAGTACCCATTTGAGTCTGCAAGAACTACAGGGTTGCTGGACTTGGGGTGCTCCCTAAAGCAGATATACTGTAGATCATAACATTCAAATCCTTTCATATATCTGGAAAGCCTTCCCAAGAAGGACAAGTACAAACCAGCCCAGACAGTGAAGACTACAATAAATACCTGACTCTTCAATGCCAAGACACTGAAGAATATCCAGTATCATCAACAGCATCCGGGAAAACGCGACATCACCAAATGGACTGAAAAAGTTACCAGGGACCAATCCTGGAGAAACAGAGGAATCCTTCAGACAGAGAATTCACAATAGTTGTGTTGAGGAAACTCAGAAATTCAAGATAACGCAAAGAAGGAATTCAGAATTCTATCAGATAAATTTAACAAACGGACTGAAATAAAGAGAATCAAGCAGAAATTCTGGAGCTGAAAACTGTAATTGGCACAGTGAAGAATGTATCAGTGTCCACCATTCATGTAGCAGGACACTTCTCAGCAAAAACCTTACAGGCAAAGAGGAAGTGGCATGACATACTGGAGTACTGAAGAGGGGAGAAAACTTCCAACCCAGAATATGTTCAGTAAAACTATCATTCGAACATGAAGAAGAAATAAAGACTTTTTCAAACAAAAAAAAGAACTGAGGGATTTTTGTCAACACCAGACCTGTTTTATAAAACACGATAAAAAGGAGTTCTACCGGGCGTGGTGGCTCACACCTCTAATCCCAGCACTTTGGGAGGCTGAGATGGGTGGACTGCCTGAGGTCAGGGGTTCAAGAGCAGCCTGGCCAACATGATGAAACTCCATCTCTACTAAAAATACAAAAATTAGCCAGGCATAGTGGTGGGTGCCTGTAATCCCAGCTACTTGGGAGGCTGAGGCTGGAGAATTGCTTTAACCCAGGAGGCGGAGGTTGCAATGAGCAGAGATTGTGCCATTGCACTCCAGCCTGGGCGACAAGAGCAATACTCCATCTCTAAAAAAAATAAAAATAAAATAAAAGGGTTCTTCAATCTGAAAAAAAAGGGTATTAATGTGCAATAAGAAATCACCTGGAGATTAAAACTGGCAATAGTAAATACACAGACACATACACGATACCCTAAGACTGTAATTGCAGTGTGTAAACCACTTATGTTTAGTAGGAAAACATAGAGAAACCTGTCAAAAATAATAACTACAGCAACTTTTTAAGTGATACACAATATAAAAAGATACAGAGACAACACGAAGACAAAAGCAAAAGAAATGAAGGTAAAGTGTAGAGTTTTTCGGTTTTCTTTTTATTTGTATTTTTGTGTTTTTTTTTGTCATCAGAGTCAAGTTGTCATCAGTTTAAAATAATAAGTTATAAGACATTACTCGCAAGCCTCATAATAACAACAAAACAAAAACTTATGATAACACAAAAAATTAAAAGCAAGAAATGAAAACATATTACCAGAGAAAATCACTTTTACACAAAGGAAGACAAGAAGGAAGGAAGAAAGGCAGGACCAACAACCACAAATCAGATAACAAAACGGCAAGAGTAGGTCCTTAACTACCAACAATAACATTGAATAAGTGTAAATGAACTAAATTCTCCAAACAAAGGACACAGAGTAGCTGAATGGATTAAAAAAAAACAAGACGCGGCTTGGTGCGGTGGCTCATGCCTAAAATCACAGCACTTTGGGAGACTAGGGTGGGCAGATCACGAGGTCAGGAGATTGAGACCATCCTGGCCAACATGGTGAAACCCTGTCTTTACTAAAAAATACAAAAAAATTAGCTGGGTGTGATGGCACACACCTGTAGTCCCAGCTACTCAGGAGGCTGAGGCATGAGAATTGCTTGAACCCAGGAGGCAGAGATTGCAGTGAGCCCAGATCACACCACTGCATTACAGCCTGGGTAATGGTGCAAGACTCTGTCTCAAAAAAGAAAAATGCACAAAAAAACAAGACTCAACCATATGCTGCCTATAAGAAACTTGCTTCGCCTAGAAAGATAAATATAGGCTAAAAATGAATTTGTGTAAAAAGGTATTCTATGCAAATAGAAGCAAAAAAGACCAGGAGTAGCTATACCCATATCAGATAAAATAAACTAAAAGAGTGCAAAAAGAGACAAAGAAAATCACTATATAAAGGGGTTAATTCAACAAGAAGATACAACAGTTGTAAATAGGCCCCCAACACTGGACCATCCAGATATATAAAGTAAATATTACAGCTAGAAAAATAGACCCCCAATATAACAATAGTTGGGGACTTCAACATCCCACTTTAAGTATTGCACAGATCATCTAGATAAAAAAAAAAATCAGATATAACCTGTGCTTTCGACCAAATGGACCTAATAGAAATTTACAGAACCTTTCACCCAATTGCTTCAGAACATAAATTATTTTCAAACATGAAATATTTTCAAAGATAGACCAAAAGTTAGGCCACAAAAATGTCTCCAAAAACTCAAAATAATTGAAATCATATCAAATATTTTTTTCTAATCACAGTGGAATAAAACTAGAAACCAATAACAAAAGGAACTTTAAACACTCTACAAACACATGTAAATTAAACCATATGCTCATGCATGACCATTGGGCCAATGGAGAAATTAAGAAGGAAAACGTAAACATTTGTGAAACAAAGGAGAATGGAAATACAACATACCAAAACCTATGGGCTACAGCAAAGGCAGTACAGAGGGAAGTTTTATAGCAATAAACGCCCATATCAAATAAGTAGAAAAACTTTAAATAAGCTAACAATACATCTTAAAGATCTAGAAAACAAGAAGAAACCAGACCCAACGTGAATAGAAGGAAGTAAATAATAAAGATCAGAGCAAAAATAAACAAAATTGACGCAGAAAGTCAGCAAAACAAAAAGTTGGTTTTTTGGAAAGATTAACAAAATTAACATCCTTTAGCCAAACTAAGAAAAAAAAAATCCAAATAAACAAAACTAGCTTTGGAAAAGGAGACATGACGACTGATACCACAGAAGTTCAAAGGATTATTAGAGACTATTTTGAGCAACTATATGACAATAAATTGGAAAACCTAGAATAAATTGATACATTTCTAAACACATATAACCTACAAAGATCGAACCATGAAAAAATCCAAAACCTGAATAGGTCAATAATAAGTAAACAGCTAAAAAAATAGATAGAAGACAGGATAAAAAAACTTCTCCCATGAAAGAAAAGCCCAGAATCTTATCACTGCTTAATTATATAAAACATTTAAAGAGGAATTAATAACAATTCCACCCAAATTCTTAAAAAAAATAAAAAACAGAAAAGGAAGGAATACTCCCAAGCTCATTCTATGAGGCTAGCATCACCCTGATACTAAAACCAAACAGAAAACTGTGGGCTGTATTGTTGATCTATGTCCATGCAAAAATCTTCAACAAAATATGAGCAAACCAAATTCAACAACACATTAAAATGATCATTCAGGGCCGGGTGTGGTGGCTCACGCCTATAATCCCAGCACTTTGGGAGGCCAAGGCGGGTGGATCACGAGGTCAAGAGATCGAGACCATCTTGATCAACATGGTGAAACCCCGTATCTACTAAAAATACAAAAAATTAGCTGGGCATGGTGGCACGTGCCTGTAATCCCAGCTACTCAGGAGGCTGAGGCAAGAGAATTGCCTGAACCCAGGAGGCGGAGGTTGCGGTGAGCTGAGATGGCTCCATTGCACTCCAGCCTGGGTAACAAGAGCGAAACTGCATCTCAAAAAAAAAAAAGAAAGAAAGGAAATCAACAGATGAAACAGATATCTGCACTTTTATGTTTATTGCAACACTATTCACAACAGCCAAAATATGGAATCAACCTAAGTGCCTATCAGCGATGAAAGCATAAAGAAAATGTAGCATATACACAATGGATATTATCCAGCTATAAAATAAAACGAAATCCTTTCATTTGCAGCAACGTAGATGGAACTGAAGGTCATTATGTTAAGTGTAATAAGCAAGCACGGAAAGACAAATAGCACACGCCCTTCATATGTGAGAGCTAAAAAAGTGGATGTCACGAGGACAGAGAGTAGATTGGTTACCAGAGGCCGGGAAGGCGAGGGGAATAAAAGCAGGTTGGATGACGGGTACAGACACACAGTTTGATAGGGGAAGTAAGACCTAGTGTTTGACAGATCAGTAGCGTGACCACACTAGGGATGGTTAATGGGTACAAAATTATAGTTAGATAGAAGGAATAAGATCTGTAGGGCAACTATAATTAACAGTAATTTATTGTGTATTTCAAAATAACCAAAAGTGGGATTGGAATGTTACTAACCGAAAGAAATGATAAATGCTTCAAGTGTTGGATAATCCAATGACCCTGATTTGACAATTACACATTGTGCGTGCATATCAAACATGTACCCCATAAATATGTACGACTATTACATATTTGTAATAATTTAAATGCTTATAATAAAATATCGAGAACGGACAGATCTGTAGGGACAGAATGCATACAGGCAGTTTGCCGAGCCTGAGGCGAGGGACAATGCACAAAACCTGCTTAATTGGTAAGAGTGTTTTACTTTGGAGTAATGGAGATGCCACAGAGGTGGCAGTTGAACATTGTGAAAAGAATAAATTCCACTGAATTTTTCACTTGAAAATCATTAATTTTATGTAATTTTAGCTCAATGATTTTTTTTAAAAGAGAATATTCCATCTGGCTCGTGGAACTGCCAGGAAGGCTGGAAAACCAGGCAGGAAGAACTGACAGGCAAACGGGAGTTCAGGCGCCTGAGTCACATGGAATTCACGCTACAGAATCAGACTGGAGGGACAGTGCGGCTGTGAGGCTGAGGACACATTCCACAGATGGCAGAGATGCCCTCCCTATTCAGTTGCAGGCAGTGGCACAGGCAGTGTTACCTAGAAGAAGAATGCTGTGCCACTGTCAAAAATGTCATTCCTCATTGTACCTGCATCTCGGGTTCATTATCTCAGACTCCTTAGCAGGCATGTCTGACTAGCTGACTCTAAGTGCTGATATCCTAGCTCAACGAGGATTGGGAAGGAAAAGCATTTGACTGTTTCTGCTCATATAGGGAGAGGTAGGCCTTTAACTAATTCACAGGGTGAAAAATTCCTCAACAAAGAAACGGTTCAGATGTTGGATAGCGTTTTCTCCACATAATAAATGTCTCCTGCATATTTAACCTTTTTCTTTTTAGAGGTTCCAACTCATGCAATAAAAAAAATACTCAATATAAATATTGACAAAGGGGAAATTATCTCCATTTGCAGATGACATGCTTGGAAAACTGAGTGAAGAACTCCAAGAACTACTGACAAAATGTACCAAAATGGCTGAATACTGAATATACAAATACCAACGGGTTTCATAATTCTCCTGCCTCAGCCTCCCAAGTAGCTGGGACTACAGGCACGCGCCACCATGCCCAGCTAATTTTTTTATTTGTAGTAGAGATGGGGTTTCACCATGTTGACCAGGTTGGTCCCGATCTCTTGACCTCATGATCCACCCGCCTGGGCCTCCCAAAGTGCTGGGATTATAGACATGAGCCACCACACGCAGCCCCTCACTCTTATATTTTAATGATCAACTATTTTTACTAATTTCAGACATTCAGTTGCTTTTAGATTCCTTGTCATAATCAGGTTATCGTATTTTTAGTCACTGTTTATTTTATCTTTCAGTGTAGTCTTAATATACTGACATGTCCTCCCCAATAGGTAAGCAAATTTTTTCTCAATTTAGACTTTGGTTTCAACTGCCTGTGAAAGAATATTCATTCACCTACCTAAGGCTTACTTTCTTCCTCCCTAAATGATTACAATAATTGTTTTTCCAAACAAATTGACAGATAATACATACAAAATTCACAGAATAGTTATTGGTACATAACAAATAGATTATGAATATTATATAGGTCTTCTGTTTTCCAAAATCTGACCAAATATTTTTCTTTGGAATCCTCCAAAACAAACAATAATTTGTTTGTTGAATGACTAAGTGAATTAAATATTAGGTACAAAGTAATAACATAGCATGAAGTACAGATAGTGGGATAAGTTCCAAAACTGTCTTAGGTAAAGAACATTTCTATTTTTGTTTTATTTTACGGAGATGAGTTTTGCTCCTCACCCAGGCTGGAATGCAATGGCATGATCTCGGCTCACTGCAACCTCTGCCTTCCAGGTTCAAGCTATTCTCCTGCCTCAGCCTCCTGAGCAGCTGGGATTACAGCTTACAGGTGTGCACCACTAAGCCCAGCAATTTTCATGTTTTCAGTAGAGATAGGGCTTCATTATGTTGGCCTAACCTCAACTGATCCACCCACCTCAGCCATCCAAACTGCTGTGACTGCAAGCATGAGCCATAGTGCTGCCAATTTTTAGAAGCTCTTTTAAAAATGGACGATTAGGTTACATAAGAGAAATTGTTATGACTGATACTGTAGTCCTGAGATAATTTTAGCAATTATATATAAAAGCCAGAGAGTCATTTAATGAAGGCACATTTAACATCTGCCTGTTGGATTCTATTACTGAATTTGATACACTAACTTAAAAAATTTAAATTCATAGATTGTATTGACCTAAACTGGCCACATTTAAACTGCTAATGATTCCTGTATTTATCAGATAAAGTAAAAGATGGAAAAACTTCTCACTGTGAAATGTGTCATCCTCCAGGAGTTTTATCAAATTGTTTTTTGCCCACCAGCTACAATAAAGCTAATGCGTTGACTAATGTAAAATAGAGTACTGGTTTTGTTGAGGTTTACTCACTAATGATTATTTCAGTGAAACCAGGGCTCTAAATGACGACCACATGGATAATTACATTGTAATGTGCTTTCTTTTCAATTTAATCAGGTTTAATTTTGTATCTAATAGAACTAGTGCCTTTAAAATGTTGTGGTTGGTATCATATGAATGAAAAATAATTTATTTGTAATGTTTGAACATTTTAGTTCCAGTACCATCTACTGTGGGTTTTTTTGTTTGTTTTTTGAGATAGAGTTTCACTCCTGTTACCCAGGCTGGAGTGCAATGGCACGATCTCAGCTCACCTCAACCTCTGCCTCCTGGGTTCAAGCAATTCTCCTGCCTCAGCCTCCTGAGTAGCTGGGACTATAGGCTCGTGCCACCACGCCCAGCTAATTTTTTGTATTTTTAGTAGAGACGGGGTTTCACCATGTTGACCAGGATGGTCTCAATCTCTTGACCTCGTGGTCCATCCGCCTCGGCCTCCCAAAGTGCTGGGATTTCAGGCATGAGCCACCGCGCCTGGCCCAGTGTTATATTTTTAACTCTCACTGGACATTACTGAATTCATTATCTTTTTTAGTGACCTAGTCGAGTTTATAAGGATACTGTGTAACTTTTTTGTCACTTGGGTTGGTGGGAGGAGTTAAATTAAACTTCTTTAAACATCTAATGTGAGAAGCAAGATTTTTTTGTCTGATTTATTCATTTATTCTCCAGGTACTGAGCACTTTCTGTGTGCCTTTTAGTTCTTGTTATCACCCAAGTTACTGGAGCTAGCATCAAGGGCAACTCTTCCTTGTCCCGTTGTCTCAAATCCAAATTTTTAGCAAGAATAATTCATTCTACTTTTGAATATGTCTTAAATCAATTTTTTGTGTGTTTCTAGTTCAGGCAAGAGATGGGTAGTACAATAATCTTTTCATTGTTCTGTCTGCCTCCAATTTCTGTTCTAATCTAGCCATGTTTCTACAAAAGTGATCTTAAAACACAGATCTGATTATGTTATTTGCCTGATTAAAAACTTTCAGTGGCTCCCAATAGCATACATGTTAGAGGTGTTAGATGCCAGGGTGTTTTATATCAAAGACCACTTTGACCTCCAAAGGTTAAAAAAAAAATCAGATTACTACTAAACAATTTTTCTCCTTAATTAACCCTGTAAAATATACAGATACCCATGAGCTTTAGAATTTCTATAGCTAGTAGACTGCTCTCTCATATACCCATATATTTATTTTTGTTTTATTTTGTTTTTTTGAGATGGAGTCTTGCTCTGTTGCCCAGGCTGGAGTGCGGTGATCTTGGTTCATTGCAACCTCTGCCTCCTGGGTTCAAGCAATCCTCCTACCTCAGCCTCCCAAGTAGCTGGAATTACAAGCATGTGCCACCACCCCAAGCTAACTTGTATATTTTTAGTAGAGATGGGGTTTCACCATGTTGGCCAGGCTGGTCTCAGACTCCTGACCTCAAGTGATCCCCGCCTACCTCAGCCTTCCAAAGTGCTGGGATTACAGGTGTGAGCCACCACACCTGGCCAGCCACTGCATTCAGCAGCATTGATGTATATCTGTTTCCACTAGAGGCTGGGCGAAGTGGCTCTTGCCTGTAATCCCAGTGATTCAGGAGGCTGCTGCAGGAGGATCGCGTGAGGCCAGGAGTTCGAGACCAGCTTATGCAACATAGTGAAACCCCATCTATACAAAAATTAAAAAAAAAAAAGTTAACTAGGTATAGTGTTATGTGTCAGTAGTTCCAGTTACTCTGAGGCTGAGGCAGGAAGTTACCTAGAGCCCAGGAGTTTGAAGCTGCAGTGAGCCATGATCACACCACTGCACTCCAGTCTGGGCAAAAGAGCAAAACCCTGTCTCTTAAAAAAAAAGAAAAATATTGAAACTAGAAAGTGTAGGTGATACATTATGGTGTGGAATATTCAAAACACCTTGGGGCTTCAATCAGCCAAGTCTAAAAAAACAAAAAGCTCTGACCTTATGGCAGAAGATTAGTAAAAATAAATATAAATGTATGTGTTTAGGCTGGGTGCGGTGGCTCATGCCCATAATCTTAGCACTTTGGGAGGCTGAGGTTGGCAAATCATTCTGAGGTTAGGGGTTTGAGACCAGCCTGGCTAACATGGTGAAACCCCATTTCTACGAAAAATACAAAAGTTAACTGGGTGAGGTAGCACTCTCCTGTAATCCCAGCTACTTGGGAGGCTGAGGCAGAAGAATTACTTGAACCCAGGAGGCAGAGGTTGCAGTGAGCTGAGATGATGCCACTGCACTCTAGCCTGGGTGACAGAACAAGACTCAAAAAAAAATTACGTGTTTAAGTCACATTGTTTTCTTATGATTCCTACCGTTAGCCAATTTTCAACTACCTGTTTGGATCACTTTGAATAATAAGGTCTCTGCTGTATTATTGCCACTATAAAATTGTTTTTTCAATTTTGTTTGGTTTTGGGGAAAAAATTGAAAAACTTGGTTTAATTCTGAAAAATCCATACAAATGGTTACAAGTTTTTTATTTGTTTTTTTAAACTGCCTATTTTTCACTCTCATGGTATTCTTCAGTTAAGCGGAGGTACCCAGAGAAACTTTCATCTGAGGTCATCTAAAAAAAAAAAAGAAAGAGAGCCTGGAAACACAAGTTTATGTGTTGGTGATTTGCTGATTTCCTTTCTATACAGTAGAAAACATCTGTTTCAGTTATTTTTATTACTATTTTAAAAGGATGAAAACATTTAAAAGTGAAATTTTCTCCTGGTGATCCTGACATTAGGGAGATCACAGAGTTCTTCAGAGCACGTTTGGAAAAACCACTGGGAACTGTTCTCTGCTGCCTTTAAGGTTTCATCTCCTCCCATTGCCCCCCACATACCATGAAGTTCAGGGTTAGAAAATTACTTCTAGTTCTTTAAAAATGTCACATGCCATCATATCTTTTGTTTTTTCCTTTTTTTTTTAGACGGAGTTTCACTCTTGTTACCCAGGCTGGAGTGCAATGGTGCGATCTTAGCTTGCTGCAACCTCCACCTGCTGGGTTCAGCCAATTCTCCTGCCTCAGCCTCCTGAGTAGCTGGGATTACAGGCATGCGCCACCATGCTCAGCTAATTTTTTGTATTTTTAGTAGAGAAGGGGTTTCACCATGTTGACCAGGATGGTCTCGATCTCTTGACCTTGTGATCCACCCGCCTCGGCCTCCCAAAGTGCTGGCATCACAGGCTTGAGCCACCGCGCCCAGCCTTTTTTTTTTTTTAAACAGAGTTTTGCTCTTGTTGCCCAGGCTGAAGTGCAATGGTGCCAACTTGGCTCACTGCAACCTTCACCTCCTGGTTTCAAGCAATTCTCCTGCCTCAGCCTCCCAAGTAGCTGGGATTACAGGCACCCACCACCATGCTCAGCTAATTTTTGTATTTTTAGAAGAGACGGGTTTTCACTATGTTGGCCAGGGTGGTCTCGAACTCCTGATCTCAGGTGATCGGCCTGCCTCAGCCTCCTAAAGTGCTGGGATTACAGGAGTGAGCCACCACACCTGGCCGCCATCATATCTTTTTTCATGTTGTTTTTTTCTTCTAAAATATGGGCTTTTAGATCAGGTCCACAGAGGGTACCCTGGAGAGCCTAGAGTTTCAAGATGCATGAACTTTCTGAAATTGTATTTAAATGCATGTTTATGCATGTATCTAAGCACTATGAAATAATATGTCATCTCTAGCCCAGCTCAAAGGTTGATATTGGTTAACCTCCTTCTCTTCACATTGTAAAATCCTTTGTAATACACTCCTAATCCAGCTTCTTCTCTTAGCAGTCTACAGGTTATCGAATGGAAAAGGAGAAGGTATATACAAATGTGACTTCCATTCTAACTTAAAGGTACTAATCTTCAGCAGATCAATTATTTATTATCATTTAAAAGTTCATTCATTGGCAGGGCTTTTGGTGCTAAAGAGTGACTACTTGTGGTGTCCTTCTTAACTTTGAATAACAAAAATGTTGAAGTTCCAACCTTCATACTTTCAATATTATCCCAAATTTCAGTAACAAAAATAGCAAAGGCCAGAAGTTTGAGACCAGCCTGGGCAACACAGCATGACCCCCATCTCTACAAAAAATTTAAAAATTAGCCAGGAGTGGTGATGTGCACACATAGTGCTTGCTACTTGGGCAGCTGAGACAGGTGGATCGCTTCTGCACAGGAGTTTGAGACTGCAGTGATCTATGATCACACTACTGCACACTAACCTGGGTGACAGAGCAAAACCCAGTCTTAAAAAAAAATTGCTCAGGTATTTGTGCAATGAGTACCAACTGTGTGCTAGGCACAAGGGATTCTACAAGAGTGAAAATGGTTTTTACTTTCAAGAAGCACGGGAAACTATAGACAATTAACAGGGAATTAAATTGCAGTGAACTATGTATTTATATTTAGAACCTAAACCAGGCCTTTGGGATGATGTGAAGAGGGGGAAACGTGATTGATTTGAGTGGTTATTAGGTTGTCTCACTGATATATTGTGGTCCTCTGTTAAATTAAAATTTTCTAAAGGTACCTAGAAATCTGAGCACAGGAAGGAGAAATTAGCAGCCCCTTTACTTAGCTAAAGGCTTGATACAGTACTAAGCTCTGGGAACATCACAACAAATGAAAATTGGTTCCTCTTCTCCAGGGCTCAAGTGCTGTATCTGAGGAGGCCCACACCTTTAAACAAGTAGTTAAAATCAAGACAATCCATATGTGATGGCAGTAGGTATAAAGCATTCAAGCCCCCCTGTATTTGCATAGCCTTATGCTTATATTTTGGGCTTTCTTCTTGATAAGCCTTAGCCTCCTCCGCTATAATGCTTGCTTTGGAGAGGTGACAGTGGGTGGAGGCAGAAGTAAGGAACATAACTGGCCTGTCACAGTAGAGGGAGACCGTTTGGGTTAGAAGTTTAGAATTTATATGTGTTCTAATCCTGATTCATACGTGTTTAGCTTATTTGTATGGATTTTGTTTATACTCATTCTCATGCATGTGCAACTCTTCTGATCCTCTTCTGATGTTCCAACTACTTAAAAAATATATATGTGGCACTATTTACTCTTCGAGTGTCGTCATGTTTTGAAGCAGTATGAATATAGGTCTGTGTTTCTCACTTTATTCAAAAAGCTTTGAGACAGCCCACAGTGAGATCATCTGCAGGAATGTTAAAATGTAGATACCAGTAACAAATCGGAATACTGGAAGGTAAAAATGAACAAAGATTAAGTTGTAGGTAATGGGTTTTCAGATAAGTATTATAGTATTTCAGTGAAAAGTAGAAAGAAAGTCATAAAGTAGTTTATACCAGTAGCTTATTCATTCCAGCATTCTGTATCAGAGAGGCTATCAGGGACATTTTGTTTACAAACTTAGAAATTTTCCCATTGTGACATTTATGGGTCTAGCTTTGTAATTATCCTCAAACTAGCAATAATTACAATAAATTTTTGAGCGCTTATTATATACCAGGCTTTGTTTAAAGCACTTTTAATCATCGGAATAAACCTATGAGGCAGGAATTATTTTACAGCTGAGGAAACTGAGGGTCAGAGAAGTTCAGCAACTTCCTGTGGTCTCACACACACTTCTAACAGTATCAGCTACCGGGCAACGGTAAGGATTCAACCCAGGCAGGCAGGCTCTCAAACCAATACTGTCTCCCTGACTTCCCTAGATGAATGTTTAGGTATGAATAAAGAGGAAATGTCTATATAAAAAGGCTGTCTGTGCTTTATTTTTCAAAGAGATCATCTGCAGATACCAACGAAAATGAAATAAAGTCAAATGAAGAGCCACTTCTAAGAAAGAGTTCTCGCCGGTTTGTCATCTTCCCAATCCAGTACCCCGATATTTGGAAAATGTATAAACAGGCACAGGCTTCCTTCTGGACAGCAGAAGAGGTACGTGGCATTGCCTTCATGAGCATTCATGTCCAATAGGGCAGTGTTCCCTTCTTGTTTTACAGGATATTGAAAAACTTTGTAAATTGCAGAAGATCAGTCGTAGAAGTTAAGTTTTGGAATTACTGAGACTAAATACAATGTTGTCAATGTTTTAGTTTAGATTACTGTCTATAAACAAGTTTTCTGCTGCAACAGTGGCATCTAATTCTGCCAGATTTTTATTTAAAATATATTTTAGAACCTTTTATTTTCTTTTGAAACGGAATATCGTTCTGTCACCCAGGCTGGAGGGCAGTGGCACAATCTCAGCTCACTGCAACCTCCACCTCATGGGTTCAAGGGATTCTCCTGCCTTGCCTTCCAAATCGCTGGGACTACGGGTGTGTGCCACCATGCCCGGCTAATTTTTTGTATTTGTAGTAGAGATATGGTTTCACCATGTTGGCCATGATGGTCTTGATCTTCTGGCCTCATGATCCGCCCGCTTCAGCCTTCCAAAGTGCTG
This sequence comes from Callimico goeldii, assembly GCA_963573925.1. Lineage (NCBI taxonomy): Eukaryota > Metazoa > Chordata > Mammalia > Primates > Cebidae > Callimico > Callimico goeldii. The sequence continues at coordinate 6,288 of CAUYOR010102651.1, read as the reverse complement.
GGATTATAGGCGTGAGTCACCGCATCTGGCCCTATTTTAGAACATTTTCTATTTTTAAACACACTTTTAGTTTAGTATGGCCAAGTAAGGCTAGTCTGGTCTTATAAGGTCAGCAGAATAAGTAAAATTGCAGCTGTAGTCAAAAAATGAGTGAAAGTGGTAGCAACCCTGCTTTCAATTGAGAGACTTACCTGACTGTAGAAAAGTAACTGCCACATGAAGAGTTTGATCTTCTAGGTGGTGGAATTCGCAGTGCTGCTCCCAATTTGGCTGTGCCCTCAGCTACATCAAATGTGACAGATTTGCCACTAATAGATCAGCTGTAGAATGCTTTTGTTAATTTCACCTAGGAAATCATTTACTGAACACAGCAAACTAGAAAATATTTGCTAGTTGATAAGGACAGTGGTCATGAAAATGATTGCCCTGTAGTCTAATTGAACAAATAGTTCTTGTCTTCATCTTTGAATATTGATGGATAATACCTGTACAGCACTCTTGTTCTCTACAGGTATAGAACACTTTTGTTCTGTATCTGTATAAGTTTGTTTATGTATCTCTATAGATAGATGTATCTATTTGGATAGATATATTTGAATCTGTTTTTCAAGAAATTAATTCTATAAATGTAAACACATGCTAAGAATGCAGGCTCTGGGGTCAGACTGCCTAGGTACAAATCCTGTTCCACTACTTACTAGCTGTGGAACTGGGAAAGTAACTTAATCTTTCTGTGTATCCTTATCGGTAAATTAGGCTAATTGTACTTGGCTATTTGGGTTGTGAGGATTAATGAGATGTTTAAAATGGTAGTTGGCACTTAGTAAGCACTAAATAAATGTAAACTATTATTTTATATACAGAAAGGGAGAAGATTTAACCTTTCTAGGTTAAATCAGAAGGCACCAATGTTCAAAGCTTCTATTACACTAATTTTACCCACTTACCCATCTTTGTTATATTGGAGTGTTATATTGTCAACATCTTTGTTATATTATAGTTGACATATGGAGCAAAAAACCAACCACACAAAAACACCCAATATTTTCATACTGGGTCATAATGCTTGACGCACCTGACTGTCCCTAACTGTCTGTGGTTTTTAGAAAGTTTTTTTGTTAGATATGGTTCAGAGAGCAAGTGGAATACACAGGTGGCTCTTTTATTCATCATGTTAAAAAGGTACTTATGATTCTTAGGATTCTTGAGATTCATTTGGAAATTAACTTGCATCTTTTAGCAAAGGTAATATATGACCTATAACAAAGAAACATTAATTTTTGAAAACTGAAATTTGGTACATGTTTTGTAGGTAACTTATAGGAAGATTCAAATACATATTTTGAAGATAAGCCAAACACATTTTTAGTTTTACATATTTTTCATTTAAACAAATTATGTAAGTTGCCATTTAATCAGCTTAAATGGTTGAACTTAATTCTTAAATATGACTGACCAACAGAAACCCTAATAAAAAGACAGTATGTTTGGGGTTTGGGACTTTTTTCTTTAAAGTCACTCAGGCAATTATGATAATTGTCTAGTTTGGAATCAGTATTTAAATGATGAAATTGAGAATTTGCTCAAATAAGAAAAAGCTAGGCATGAAGGGAATATGACCAATGTAGTATAAATAAAATTTATAAGACCTTTGAAACTGAGTGTTCAAAGGGATAATTTTAATATTTAAGAGGAAGCATATTATAATATTAACATTTAATATCAAGTATATAATACATAAAAGGCTGGGTATGGTGGCTCATATCTGTAATCCCAGCATTTTAGATGCCAAGGTGGGCAGATCACTTCAGGTCAGGAGTTCAAGACCAACCTGGACAACATGGTAAAACCCTGTCTCTACTGAAAATACAAAAATTAGCCAGACATGGTGGCAGGTGCCTGTAATCCCAGCTACTCAGGACGTTGAGGCAGGAGAATAGCTTGAGCCCAGGTGGTGGAGGCTGCAGTGAGCCAAGATCATATGACTGTAATCTAGCCTAAGCAACAGAGTGAAACTGTCTCAAAAAATAAAAATAAAAAAAGTGGAGGGTTATAATATATAAGAACAAAGAAAGAACATGTCCTTCAGTTAAACCTGAGTTGAACTTTTAACACAACAGAACTTGATTTTTAGGTTACATGTTTTAAAAGATGAAGACAAATATTTCCCCCACCCTGCTCTGTTGTATCCCCAGTGCTTAGCACAGTGTCTGATGTGCAGTAAGTGCTTAGCAAACAAAGAATAAATTAATGGGAAAAAGGGTTTTAGAAAATAACACGTGATTAAAAGGATGGGATATTAGTCTTTTTTGGGGAGGTCAGAGAGATTGAGGCTTTGTTAGAGTAAATAAAAGAAGGGCAAAAGACAAGGATAATTACATATTTCAAATGTTTATGAAGAGAATTATGAAAAATATTTAAAATATTTTTTCTGACAAAATTGAAGTGGGATAGTTTCTCTGATCCCTTCTTGGGCGGAAACTGGAGTATGGGTGCTGGAGCTAGCTGGCTGCTTCAGTGCTGGCAGAGGCAAACTTCACTCACTTGAACTCATTGTGCTCAACCCTTTGAGGGAGGTCGCATGCAGGTGAGCAGGTACAGGAGCTTGGGTGAGTGCTTTTGGGCACTGGCAGGAGGAAAACTCCATGCCGTCCCGACCCCATGGCAGCATCTATGGGGAGTACCTGCAACCCTTGAAACCCCAGAAGGAACATGTTATAGTCAACCCTCTTTTAGCTTTTCCTGCCCGAAGATAGCTTAAGTTTTAACAGCTCAGTGCCCTCTGCCTTTTCACATGAAGCATTTGCTCTCTACCAGCGAGGACAGAGGGTCAGTGTGACAGCCGTTAACATCTGCACCTGTGGCATCCAAGCTCTTGTTCAGCATCTAGGAAAAAGCAGGTCACATGAACAAATCGAAGGGTGGTGAATACAGAGGATTTTATTGCCATTGAAAGTGGCTCTCAGTGGGAAGGGGAGCCAGAAAGGGAATGGAGTGGAAAGATAATCTTCCCCTGGAGTTTGGCCATCCCTGGTTGAGTCCTCTCCAAAGCAATGCTGTCAAGCTGTTCCTCTGAAGTTAAGTTGCTTCTCTCCGATGTCCAACCATAATCTCTGACTTCCCGCTGCCTCTCCTCTTCTTCTCTCCTCTTCTCTGCTAGCAGAACCTGGAGTTTTTATGGGCCCAGAGTAGGGGAGAAGAGCGGGCATTAGGTGGTTTTGGAAAAGGCAACCTTCGAATGGGAAAATAGGAATGCATGTTCTCACTTTGGGCCACAGTTTCAGGATTGAGGGTGGAGTCCTAGCTGGGGACCACCTTCTTCTGCCCAGAATTTCCCTGCCTCCTGTCCCTATCAAAATGATATCTACATATGCTGTCTGGTGGTGTTTGGAGGTGGGGCCTTGGGAGGTAATTAGGTCATGTGGGTGGAGCCCTCATGAATAGGATTAGTGCCCTTCTAAGAAGAGACATGAGAGATATGAATCTCTCTCTCTGTCTCTGCTATGTGAGGATAGAGCAAGAAGGTAGCCATCTATAACCCAGGAAGAGGACTTCACCAAGAACCCAGCCATGCTGGCATCCTGATCTTGGACTTCCAGCTTCCAGAAATATATATATATATATAAAAAAACAAAAAACAAAAAAAAAACAGGATGTTGTTTAAGCAACCCAGTCTATGACAATTTGTTATAGCCCCCAGAACTGACTAAGACAAGGTACATTTAAAAACTATTTTTTGGCTGGATGCAGTGGCTCAGGCCTGTACCCCCAGCACTTTGGGAGGCCAAGGCAGGCCGATCACTTGAGCTCATTAGTTTGAAACCAGCCTGGGCAACATGGTAAAACTGTCACTACCAAAAATATAAAAAATTAGCCAGGCATGGTGCTGTGTGCCTGTGGTTCCACTTGTTCCTTTGGCGGCTGAGGTGGGAGTATTGCTTGAGCCCAGGAGGCAGAGGTTATAGTGAGCTGAGATTGTGAAACCCCATCACAAAAATTTTTAAAAAAGACAAATTTTAAATTGTATGTTTTACCAAATTGTAAAGTACATCTCCCTTAATTCCGAGGACTAATTCTAATGAACATTTTCACAAATATTTCCATTCCCAATGGAAGCCATCCCTATAAACTGTTTTAAAAAACAGTTTGTTGACCACCTCTGGTGGCTCATGCCTGTAATCCCAACACTTTGACAGGCCAAGGTGGGAGGCTTGCTTGGGGCCAGGAGATTAACATAGTCAGACCCTGTCTCTTTAAAAAAACAAAACAAAACAAAACTCAGGTTGTTACCTGTCTGGCATTACTTCTGGATATAAAAGTAGATTACCTGGTAGTAAAGTAGCAGCTACAGTTGGTTAATAGATGCCTAATTATCTATCTAACACCATAGCAAATATTGTATAAAATGTTAAAGCAATGACTGTTGAGAAGCATTCGTTTATTCACTTCAGTGCCTTCTTGACTAGTTTTTGCTCTCCCTCCACCTCTTTTAGTCCTTCTTTCATTTGCTCTAGTGCCACTAGATTATGTTAATTTTAATATTTTTAAAGCGCATCCTGGCCAACTTAATTAGCCAGAAAATTCAGTTCTGTTGCAGTTCTGTAACACCAGAAAAGGTGTTACTGTGTATGTTTAAGGTATAGGACATGATGTTATCAGGTGTGTGTGTGTACACACACACACACACACACACACACACAGTAAAACGGTTACCATAGTGTAACAAATTAACATTTTCTTTGCCTCACATAGTTAGCTATTTCCCCCTCCCCCACCAAGAGTAGCTATAAATTACTCATTTAACAAGCGTCCTGAATACAATACACTGTTATTAACGTAATGTTTTTGTTTTATTTCTTTGCAATGCTAACATCTTTCTTTTTCCATAGTTTACTGGTAGTGGCATATTCCTACTCAACTTTACAATGGAAGTTAGTTTCCCAAACACGTTGAAAAGAACTTTACTCCAAATTAAAATTTTTGAAAATCTTTTTATTTCAGGTGGACTTATCAAAGGATCTCCCTCACTGGAACAAACTTAAAGCAGATGAGAAGTATTTCATCTCTCACATCTTAGCCTTTTTTGCAGCCAGTGATGGAATTGTAAATGAAAATTTGGTAAGGTTTTTGTTTGATTTAACTTTTGTTCTCCTTTAGCAGTTAAATGGTGATAATGTCAGTAAGACTATTAAATTGAGCCAGAGAAAAGATGTCTAAAAAATGAACTAGGTGAAGCCTAACTCTTTAAATGTTTTTCTGATGAATTGATTATCCTTTGACCAGCAAACTATTATGAAACCAAGCATAAACATACTAGTCAAAACTACTTACAATGCATTAACATGAGTTTGATTTTTACCCTCAGATGGTAAGCTTAATAGAGAACCTGCACCTTAATAATCTTTGGAGCTCTGTAATAGAACACTGGGTTCTGGCTCCCCATTTTAAAACTTGATTATGGTTGATCAGGAGGCATGATTTCTTCTTAAAAAGAAAGATTAGAACTTTCATCATGAACTTGAAGAGGCTTTAAGACCCCTCTACTGTCAGGAAAAAAATGATTTTAGATCAGTTCTACAAAGCAAAGCATTGTTTTTGGTAGATGTTCTAAAATGTATTTGGCTCTATAGGCAGTATCTCCACCTAACAGGTCAATTTATTTAATGCTTAGGAATATATTTAATGCTTAGGAACTAATTTACCACGGAGGATTGACGGATAGACAGTATTACCTAGGATGCTGCTTAAAATAATCCCTAAGGTCTTCCCGACTTGTTTGTTACGTGACAGGCAGTTTTTAAGTGATAGTGCTGATGTCCAGATCCTGATTTGCAGTGTTTAACGAGAGCCTATAGAACTGGATATATCTGTTTCCCTTGTCTTCTTAGGTGGAGCGCTTTAGTCAGGAGGTGCAGGTTCCAGAGGCTCGCTGTTTCTATGGCTTTCAAATTCTCATCGAGAATGTTCACTCAGAGATGTACAGTTTGCTAATAGACACTTACATCAGAGATCCCAAGAAAAGGTATTATTGTTGGGATTTTATTTACAAAATATTGCTTATTGCTTGGTTATGTTCAGAGCAGAATTTATTCCAAAACTCAGTGTTAAGGAAAGATTATGTGCGACCCCTTTGCGTGTCCCTGCCCGGCCCAGTGCCCGATACCCCAGTAACAGCTCGAGAGTTGGAAGCCGAGTTCAGGTTTATTGGGACCTCCGGGCGGACTAAGCGCCACTGCACAGACCACAGTGGGTAGCCGCGCCCAGGAGACGTGTTAGGGGGCTTATATA
>CAUYOR010102648.1:0-11176 GCA_963573925.1 Callimico goeldii | reverse complement strand
AGGTTTCTTCACCCCTCCAGTAGAGGGCGCACTCTTGCGAGCGGCTTTTGTAGCCAGTTGCTTCCTGGGTGCTTTACCACCGGTAGATTTGCGGGCAGTCTGCTTTGTACGAGCCATGGTATAGAGACCTCCTTACTTACCTACCAGCATTAAAAAAATCAAATCACCATATGAAACTACTAAACACACAAGTTTTCCTGCTACGATCACTCCTTCCCCATATCTGGAAATTATGATCAATATAAAAAATAATGTTCGTATTGTTATATAATTTGAAAGGGTACAGATTACGTCTACCCAAAATGACTTCTTGAAACAAACTAGAGTACTAGAAAATTGTTAGCAATTAATACCAATCCTCTCTCGAAATGCCAATTCTGAGCGACAAACGGGAAAACAAAAAGACCTCTTAACTGCCTTTGATCCAATTTCTTTAATTAATTAAAGCAGAAATTAGGAATGTCTGTAAACATTCCATCCACAAACAAGTCAAAAAAACGAAGCCACAAATCGCTGGAGGATCGAGTCAAATTACAGCAAAAAAGGTCTTACTCCCCCCTTTGGCTTCCCCCCCTTCCTCTAGCTGTTGATGGATTGCTGTAAATATCTGAAAATATTCTTGGTGTTGTATCGTTCAACGATATCGTTATGTTAACAAAAAGGCGTCTCGAAAAAACCAGAGGAACAACAGCTACCACCAGCGAGCATTCTACAAAGCCCCGTCCTCGCGTCCAGTCCTCACAGGCTTCCCAGTGAAATAAAAAGTGCCCCGCACCCAGGCTTTAATTAAGGCACGACATCCGCCGACCGGTCCACCCCAAGCACCACATAAACTTTTGGTTTTGCCTCCTCTGGGTCCCTCGGCACAGGGTCCCCCAACCTGCCCGTCTGGCTCCCAGCGCCTCGAGCAGGCACCAACTCGGCTCCCAGACCAGAACAAAATGGAAACAATCGCAAAACGTATCCGATTCCGTTCCAAAGAGACAAAACACCAAATCTCTCGAAAATACCCCGATCCCCTGCCACGTGCCGCCCTCCAAAATGCAAAAGTTTTTTTGCATTTCAAATGCATCAAGTTTTCGCTTCTCCAAAAAAGGGAAAAAAATGTCCCTCTTTTAAAAATTCTTGCTTTTTTGAAATGGGGAAGAGAGAAACGGGGGAAAAAATATGGTCGGTGACCAGAGAAGAGAGACAAGATGGTGAAGCTTAGCAACAACTGTGGGGAGGCAGCAAAAAGCGAGTTACCCCAGGGTGCGAAGCGGCAGCGATTTCCACCCCTTTCCCGCCCGAAAACTGGGGCCCGGGGCCCGGGGGCAGTAGTTAAGAGGCCCGCGCGGGTCGTGGTGAAGGTTTGGGGTCCGCGGAAGGGGCGGCGGGCGGGATATCACCGAAGAAAGAGGAGCCAGGGACGCGGGGAGGAGGAGGGAGAGCAGGCTCGGCGCCGCGGCGGTTGCTGCTGTTGGGCTGAGGCGGCGAGAGACTGGGGAGCCGCCGCCGCCAGAGGGAAGAGGGAAACTCGCTCCATTTCTGGGCCAAAAAGTTTGTGGGGTAAGGTGGAGGGGCTACGGGTCCCCTCCCGGCACCACCAGGGCCCGGGTCGGGGCTGACGGCAAGCGGGGCTCGGTTTCGGGGAAGAGGACAGACGGGGAAACTTACCCCCCTTCTCCTTCGGCTGGAGCTCGGCGAGCGAGAGGCGGCGCTGGCGTTGGAGAGCGACGGCGGCGCGGCGGCGGCTGCGAACACAATTGAAAGATGGCTGACACCGAGGCTATCCCCCAACACACGCCGCCCCGCCCCCGCGCCGCGCGCCAGCCAATCACACACAATGGAGGGAAGGCTCGGCCCCGCCCCCGCAGCAATGCTCGCGCCCCGCCCCCTCCCCTCCCCCCGCGCGCCAGTTCGCTGGCGCGCGCTCGCCCCTCCCCCGCACGCCGCCTGCTCCCTCCTCCCGGCCGCCTCGCGCCGTGTGTGTACAAACACAAAAGACACGCTGAGGGGCTGCCTGCTCCCGCCGAAACTGCCGCCCGCCCCCGGCCAACCCCCGCCCCCGGCCCTGCACTCCCATCCCGCTCCGTGCGCGCACAGCGTCGAACCCCCGATGCCCGGGTTTGGGGCGCCCGGAGTGAAGCGGGGGGAGGGGAGGGCGGGCGAAGGCGCGGCGGGTGAACGCCCGGCCTGCGGGCGTCTGGGGCCGAGGCGGGGAGGGGAGGGAGGGGCCGCCACCGCGCGGGCTCCGGCGCGCGCCCCCGTGGAGACCCAGGCGGCAGTGGGTGGGGGAGGACGCGACCGGTTCGGTCGCCGCGCCCCAGTGGAAAACGCTCTCTAGCAGGAAGCTGACAAATCGGAGCCCGGAGTCCCGCGCCCGCTGTCGGACGGGGCCGCTGCGGCATCAGGAGGGGCGGACCGACGGCCTCCTTCCCGCCTGCGCGACCAGCCAAGTGCGGCAGGGTCCTGCCGGGCCGGCCCGAGTCCACCACAGACAACTTGATGGCTCAGAATCCTGCCTGACTCGGGCGGGCCGCCTGCCTGCGGGGCAGCCCCTCGCCAGTGCCTGCCTCCGGAATCTGGGGACCGCGCTCGCTCTCCTCTCGGGCCCTGGCGCCCGACGCAAGATGGCTGTGTCGCCTCGGCCTCTAAACAATGTGTGGAGCGCGCAGCTATTGAACCAGGGCCCGGCGGCCTGTCCTGCCCGCCCCTGGGGGCCGTGTGATCTGTTTTCGGTAGGATTGCTTTGGAAGCAGTTGTCGAATACAGGATAGTCAAATGTCCGCAGCTTCTGCATAGTTTATAAGAGGCCGAAAACGGCAGAAACAAGGAAAACATGGTTTAAGGATTAGTACATGTACCTGCTTTCCAGTTCTCAGTAGCACAGGAAACGGACTTTTCATGGCCCAAGTTATTCCATGACTTGTCAGTTGATTGGCTTTGGAACCTCTCAACCGTCCCTAGATGGTACTGACGCTTCACAACTGTGTGTGAAGGTTTTCAATGGAAGGGTCGTGCAAACATCCCATAGGGTAGTGAAGGAGGAAAATTTTCATAGATGAGGGGCAGTAACTATTATTTGTAAAGATCTCACAAAGCATCTTAGTCATAAACATTATCCCGAACCAGACTGATGGAAATCAGATAGGAGGGAAGGAATGGATTTGTCCAAGGTCACTTAAATGAGGAAGAAACCTAGGAGAAACAAAAAAATCCAGGCGTCCTGTTTCATTATTATTTAATGAATGCTAAGTGTCCGTGGTGGTTGTGCGGAACACACATGCAGTCTCCAATCCTATCCTAAAAGCACATATGCAATCAGCTTGGGCCGAGCTGCCAGCAAAGAATTCCTATGATTCAAGCCAAGAACAGTTATTTTGCTTGTTTTTTGTTTTGTTTTCAGGAAACCAAATATTTATTGTTGGATTTATCCAGGAAGGCTGTTCTACATCAGTTAAATCCATCATATCTTCAAGAAATATTAAATGACATGAGTAATATTCTCTTTGTATGCTGGATTTTTCAATAGCTTCTACTTCTTGGCTTTTAAAAATATTTCTAACCAAGGGTCAGACCATTTTAGGTAGAGTAGTTATGATCTTAGATTATTTGAACTAACTCAGCTGTCCGTTTGTGAAACGGGAATCATGTTTATCTCTATGGAGGTAGGCCACAAATTCGTTCTAGTAGGTTTAAGTACTGAAGCATCTGGAGAGGTGACTGGCCACCCTCCTAGTGGCTCCGGGAAGTTTTCTCACTGAGTGAATATTTATTGAGTGCCAACTCTGCTCAGCACAATTCAGGGGTGCTGGGAATGGAGCAGTGAATAACACAAGCAGTGTTCCTGCCCTCATGGGGCTTATGATCTCTGGAAGCACTGCTTTGCACAGGGAAGTAGCACCGGGAGGGGCAAAAGAAAGAGGGGCTTTGGAGCCCCAAGATTGAGAAAACTATAACTAAGGAGAGAGGAGAACTGTAGAGTCCAGATAATGGGGGGAGTGGGGGGAGAACTGCCAGAGCAAGAAGGGATTCTCACAGGACACCAGGGGTTAGTCCTGAATTGGTTTTGCCAGAACTCAGGCCCAGCACAGTGGCTCATGTCTATAATCCTAGCACTTGGGAGTCCGAGTCCCAGGTGGGTGGATCACTTGAGATCAGGAGTTTGAGACCAGCCTGGCCAACATGTAATAACCCAGTCTCTACTAAAAATGTAAAGAAAGTAGCCGGCGTGGTGGCACACACCTGTAATCCCAGCTACTTAGGAGACTGAGGTGGCAGCATTGCTTTAATTGGGGAGGTGGAGGTTACAGTGAGCAGAGATTTTGCCACTGCACTTCAGCCTGGGTGACAGAGACTCCATCTCAAAAAAAAAAAAAAAGAATTCTTGGGGTTAATAATGGCTTCAACATTTGCAGTTAAAAAATTGGGGAGGATGGGAGCAAAAGCTTTTAAGTTAAAATATTTTCCCTAAAATAGAGTACTTATGGCCATGAATTTAGATTTGTTTATAAGTAGAAAAGTAGAATGGAAAGGATTTTAAAAGCAACACTATTCAGATATGCTTGGCTCCTGTCAATCAACTGCAAAGATTACTGCCTCATGGAGACGTTTCTGGTCACTCCAGTGGTCTCTCCATGAACACTTTAACACATTGATTTCACATCACCTTTTTATCACATCAGTTTACATCTGTCATTTGTTCACTTGCTTATTGTCCGTTTCCTCCCCAAAGAATATAACCTCTGAGATAATAATGGTCTTATCTGCTTTTTTCCCTACTGTTTCTAATCATTTGCTGTACCTTTTTAGTGATCTGGACAGATCACTAAACCAGTTACAACATTCCTTGAGCCAAAGCTAATTCAGATCACAGTCCTAGCTCTCTTCAATTCTCTGAATCCTAAGAGAGGTGAGGAAACTACAGAAGAGTTTGAAGCGAGCAGAGGTTAATGAGGTTGAAGTAACAAAGCCATGTCTGTAGCATAAAAGTGCAAGATGAAGCATCAGGTGATCTGAAAGATCTAAGATAATTGATGAAGGTGGTTACACTAAGTAACAGATTTTTGTTGTAGATGAAACAGTTTCTATTGGAAGAAGATGCCTTCTAGGACTTTGATAGCTAGAGAAGAGAAATCGGTGCCTGGCTTCAAGTTTCAAAGGATAGGATGATTCTCTTGTTGGGGCTAACACAGCTGTGACTTTAAGTGGAAGTCGGTGCTCATTACCATGCTGAAAATCCTAGGGCCTTTAAGAATTATGCTTAATCTACTCTGCCTGTGCTCTAGAAATGGAACAACAAAGCCTGATGACAGCACATCATTTATAGCATGGTTTACTTTTTTTTTTTTTTTTGAGACAGTTTTGCTCTTCTTGCCCAGGCTGGATGCTGTGGTGCCATTTCGGCTCACCACAACTTCCGCCTCCCGGGTTCAAGTAATTCTCCTGCCTCAACCTCCTGAGTAGCTGGGATTACAGGCATGTGCCACTACGCCCAGCTTATGTTGTATTTTTAGTAGAGACAGGGTTTCTCCATGTTGGTCAGGCTGGTCTTGAACTCCCAACCTCAGGTGATCCACCTATCTCAGCCTCCCAGAGTGCTGGGATTATAGGTGTGAGCCAGTTTTTTTTGTTTGTTCGTTTTTTTTTTTTTTTTTTTTTTTTTTTTGAGATGCAGTCTCATTCTTGTTGCCCAGGCTGGAGTGCAGTGGTGCAGTCTTGGCTCCCTGCAGCCTCCGCCTCCCGGGTTCAAGTGATTCTCCTGTCTCAGCCTCCTGAGTAGCTGGGATTACAGGCACTCACCACCAAGCCCAGCTAATTTTTGTACTTTGAGTGGAGATGGAGTGTCGCCATGTTGACGAGGCTGGTCTCAAACTCCTGACCTCAGGTTATCTGCCCACCTCAGCCTCCCAAAGTGCTGAGATTACAGGCATGAGCCACTACGACCGGCTGCAACGTTTACTATTTTAAGCCCACTGTAGGAGACCCAGTGCTCAGAAAAAAAGATTCCTTTCAAAACATTACTGTTCATTGACAGTGCACTTAGTTGCCCAAGAGCTCTAATGGAGACGGACGAGGAGATGAACGTTGTTTTCATGCTTGCTAACACAACATTCTGCAGCCTGTGGATCAATGAGCAATTTCATCTTTTCTTTTTTCGTGATGGGGTCCCACTCTGTCACCCAGGTTGAATGCAATGGTGTGATCTCCGGTCACTACAACTTCAACCTCCCAGGCTCAGTCGATCCTCCTACCTCAGCCTCCCCAGGAGCTGGGACTACAGGTGCATGCCACCACTTCTGGCTAATTTTTTTTTTTTTTTTTTTTTTGAGATAGAGTCTTGTTCTTTTGCCGGGCTGGAGTGCAGTGGCGCAATCTCAGCTCATTGCAACCTCCGCCTCCTGGGTTCAATTGATTCTTCGCTTCAGCCTCCTGAGTAGCTGGAACCACAGGTGCGTGCCAGCACGCCCGGCTAATTTCTGTATTTTAGTAGAGACAGAGTTTCACCATGTTGGCCAGGATGGTCTTGATCTCTTGACCTCGTGATCTGCCCGCCTCGGCCTCCCAAAGTATTGGGATTACAGGTGTGAGCCACTGTGCCCGGCCACATTTCTTGAACACCCACGGTAGCTTAAGTCACACATACTCTCCAGGAGTCACTAATGAAAGAGAGGTTCATTGTCATTTCAAAGTGCACTCTTTACACTCATTAGGAAATAAGGTCACATTATTTCCACTAACATTAAACGCAGGTGATATGGATATTAGTAAAAGTCTTTCTATATCTGCTGTTTGGCCCCTACAAATTGTTTTTCTTTTTTAATAGAGACACGATCTTGCTCTGTTGCTTGGGCTGGAGTGCAGTGGCTCATAGCTCATCATAACATCCAACTCCCACCTCAGCCTCCTGAGTAGCTAGGATATAGGCACATGCCACCATGGCCAGATAATTTTTAAATTTTTATTTCATAGAGATGTCACATGGAGATGGGATCTTGCTATGTTGGTCAGGCTGGTCTCAAACTCCTGGCCTCAAGTGATCCTCCTGCCTCAGCCTCCCAAAGCACTAGGATTAGAGCTATGAGCCATTGCACCCAACACTCTTACAAATTTTCATTTGTGGATATGAAATCCCCTGACTCCCTAATAAGCCCAATGCTTTAAAATTTAAAAGTTAACATGTTTATTAGAAATGGGAAAATAGGCCGAGCATGGTGGCTCATGCCTATAATCTCAGCACTTTGGAAGGCCAAGTTGGACAGATCACCTGAGATCACGAGTTTGAGACCAGCCTGGCAAACATGGCAAAATTCCGTCTCTACTAAAAATACAAAAAATTTGCCGGACATGGTGATGTGCACCTGTAGTCTCAGCTACTTGGAAGGCTGAGATAGGAGAATCACTTGAGCCGAGAAGGCAGAGATTGCAGTGAACCAAGATCTTGCCACTGCACTTCATCCTGGGCAACAGATCGAGACTCTGTCTCAAAAAAAGAAATTTATATTATGTATAGTAATGTATTTTATAATTTGTGTTATTGTATTATATATTATATAATGTTATATATTATGTATAAATAATAACATTATTATTAGAGAGTCCATCAGATAGCTCAGAAAAACATAGCTAATATTTATTGAGTATTTATGGTATGCCAGACCCTGTGTTGAATGTTAGATGCACTGTCTCAATAATAATAATAATAATAATAATAATAATAATATATCTATTATTCTGCCCCAGTTACAGATGAGGAAACAGGCTAAGGAAGGTCAGGTAACTGACTAGGATAACAAGTGGCAGGGTGAGGACTCCACCCCTGAATCCGCTCAGCAGCCCAGGCTTTTGCCCATATGATTCACAAGCATTTATTTGACTAAAATTAGTCGCAGACGGTTATCAGAAATTTACCTTTAAAATCTTTAAAATTGCCACATTTTATTATATTTTTACCTATCAAGAACTGGTCCATTTTTCTAGAGTGCCATGTAAATGTACTAATAACCACACAACAAATTGCTAAAATTGACATACATGTATATTTCAAAGATTATAAATGATAATGCATAATGCTAAAAGCTGCAGTAATTTTCAAAAGAGAGTAGTACCTAGATACAAGAGTCCTGCAGTAAGGAAGGTGAATAACCACTCACGTGCCATGAAGCGGCAGTTAGTGTATTAGTGGTGCTTCACAAATACTTTTCTGTCATCTTTGAGGTAGAGGAGAACTGCTATTCCATAGCATCCAGAGAGATGCAGCCAGGATGAAACTCAGAAGCCCAGGGACAGGATCCCTGAACTCAGCCATAAGATCCCAGAACTCAGTTTCTCTGCTCCCCTGGAATGTGTTTTTCAGAACTGCCACGTGAGGCTGAAGGGCCAGCACACTGGATCCAGGCTTATGAAATGGACAAGACCAATGTGAAACAGCCTGGTTCTTTGCAGGTGCCCATTAAATTTTCTTTTCCCCTTCTCTTATTCAATAAATAGCTATTTGGTTTGTGTCAGCTGCTATTTATTGCTATATTAGGAAATAATAGCATCGTTCTACATACTGCATCTATGAGTAGAGCTGACAAGACCAACATAGGGCAACAGTACTTTCTGTGGCATTTGCATAGAAAGTGCACCCTTGAGGCCGGGCGCGGTGGCTCACGCCTATAATCCCAGCACTTTAGGAGGCCGAGGCGGGTGGATCACAAGGTCAAGAGATCGAGACCATCCTGGTCAACAAGGTGAAACCCCGTCTCTACTAAAAAAAATACAAAAAATTAGCTGGGCATGGTGGTGCACACCTGTAGTCCCAGCTACTCGGGAGGCTGAGGCAGGAGAATTGCCTGAAGCTCGGGAGGCGGAGGTTGCTGTTAGTCGAGATCATGCCATTGCACTCCAGTCTGGGTAACAACAGCAAGACTCCGCCTCAAAAAAAAAAAAAAAAAAAAGAAAGTGCACCCTTGAATAGGATGTATGCCTGGAGCTGTTTGGAGTTTGGCCTGTGACTCAAATCTGCCAAAGCCTTTCCTTCTGAGAAAGCTACCCTGATTGTGATTGCTACATTCCAGTTTATGTGACAGCCATGCTTTGTTTCCTAGCAGTCCACAGAAATTGTGGTTTGGAGCGTTACTTAAGAGTTTTTTATTTTTATTTTTTAATACTCACCTGGTTTAAATGACACCGCTCTTCAGTTTATTATCTTCAGTATGGCATCTGTTTTTTATTCATCTTGTATCTGCGCTTTACCTACTAAAATAGGGGGCCATTGTTCAATGAAATTCATGAGAATCATCTCAAAACTTCACCACTTCAGTTTGTTGTTGGTGATGATATGGAACAGACCCCTCAGATATTGTTGATGTCTGTACATTGATAAAACCTCTTTTGAAAGAAATTTGCAAATGCGTCAAGAGTCATAAGCATAGTCATACTCTGAGCCTATAATTCAGCATCTAGAATCTAAACCAAGGAAAAATAAAATTATAGAAAATGTATGTCTAATGGTATTTATTGTAGATTTATTAATAGTGAGAAAGTATAAACAAATAGACATACGATTAATATATTTTAGTAACTCCTGAGTGAAATACTATCCTGCCATTAAAATGCTATCCTTAATAAATTTTACTAGAAATTTTTTTTTTTTTTGAGACGGAGTTTCGCTCTTGTTACCCAGGCTGGAGTGCAATGGCGCGATCTCAGCTCACCACAACCTCCGCCTCCTGGGTTCAGGCAATTCTCCTGCCTCAGTGTCCTGAGTAGCTGGGATTACAGGCACGCGCCACCATGCCCAGCTAATTTTTTGTATTTGTAGTAGAGACGGGGTTTCACCATGTTGACCTGGATGGTCTCAATCTCTTGACCTTGTGATACACCCGCCTCAGCCTCCCAAAGTGCTGGGATTACAGGCTTGAACTACCGCGCCCGGCTAGAAATGTTTTTTTAAATGTTCTTAATATTGTAATGTTGGCCAGATGTGGTGGCTCACGCTGTAATCTCTGCCCTTTGGGAGGCCAAGGTAGGAGGATCACATGAGGCCAGGAGTTCAAAACCAGCCTGTGCAACATGACAAGACCCTATCTCTACAAAAAAAAAAAAACCAAAAAACAAACATTGTAATGTTGGTTGGAGAAAGTAGGATATAAAATTCTATATTTATTTTATGCTGGGAAAATTATACATGAGCATATACCCATGTACCAGAATGGTAGTATGGGTGATAAAGTTTTTTGTCCTACATTTCCAAAGTTTTTAATAATGTGATTACTTTTATAGTGAAAAGATTTTAATAATTAAAAAAGCTCTTATAAGTGCAATTAGAACCATATGCCATAATGAGGATAATTTTTATTATTTTATTTTATTATTATTATTATTTTTAGTCATTCTATGACCAGAGGAGGATAATTTTTGAAACTAAAGATACCAGGACACCTGGCCTGACTTCCAGTCTAGCAATAGGACATGGTTTGAAATCAAAACTGTTCCCTCAAATCCAAGACATACACATATCCATAGATGAATTGGCAATGATGGCTGTAAACTGAAAGTGATTTGGGTAACTCAAGTTTATTTGAGGGAACTCCACCAGACATTATGTTGGCAGGAACTCATGGCCAACCATGGTGCCATACATAAACCCGGTACAAGCTGTCAGGGAACCAAATAAAATTAATGCCCTTATGTGTCTAAAACAGTGAGTCTTTTCAGCAATTGTTCCACCCAGGAAACTTCTCTGTTGGTAGTGTCATCATTCTATACAAAGGCAAGTCTGGCCAGTCTTAACTAACAAATATCAGCACAACCGCATTACGATGTCTTATCCATTATTTAGAAGCTTTTTGTTAGTGTTCACATGACCACATCCTTCTACTTTTCCCCTCTCCTAGGACATGCACTCAGCCTGTCCTGGGAGAAGAGCCTTCCTCCTAGTCCCTGCATTTAGCAGTGCATCTGGGGTGATGGTGCAGTGGAGATTGAGCCAGATGCTTGTTTTTAGTTTCTGGAGTCTCCTCTCTCTCTCTCTCTCTCTCTCTCTCTCTCTCTCTCTCTCTCTCTGTCTCTCTCCCTCTCTCTCTGTCTCTCTCCCTCTCTCTCTCTCCCTCCCTCTCCCTCTCTCTCTCCCTCCCTCTCCCTCTCTCTCTCCCTCCCTCTCCCTCCCTCCCTCCCTCTCCCTCCCTCCCTCCCTCCCTCTCCCTCT
>CAUYOR010102647.1:0-42549 GCA_963573925.1 Callimico goeldii | reverse complement strand
GTTTCACCATGTTGGTCAGGCTGGTCTTGATCTCCTGACCTCACGACCCACCCGCTTCAGCCTCCCAAAGTTCTTGGATTATAGCCGTGAGCCACCTCCCCTTGCTGCTCTAAGTTTTTAAATATGAAAACACTGTGCTTGTTTAAAAAGTATAAATGTAAAAATTAAAAAGTAAAAGTCTTCTTCACCCTACCCAGTAAGCCAAGTGATTGAGAGTGTCACGGCCAATGAAATAACAGACTTGACTTTAATGGCTGCCATTTCAGAACTATATAAATAGAAAGATATTTTTACTTTTTAAATATAATGGGACATGAGGCCATAATACACACTGCTCTACACTTGTTCTTTTCACTCAATCTGATAAGTACTTTTCAATGTGACCTCATTTTCTGTAATACTTGCATATAATTCCATAGCTTGAGTATACCATAATTAAATTTATTTCTCTACTACTGCACATCTAGGAATCTTTCTACCTTTAAGTACCCACTGAGAAAGGCCACTGCTTAAACCACTAACTTATTTGTCAGTTAATACTAAGACGAAAATGGTTGTGGACTGGTAGCTGGATACGGAGCAGAACTTCAGACAGATAGGTAGGGACCTCAGGGAGGTAAGAGGTAGTTTCTGTTGATGGCAATCATCTCCAAACAGCCTCTGCCTGACCACCACCAGGGACAGGGCACTCACCAACTGCAGCAGTGATGAGAATTGATCCACACAACTCTCATTAATAAGGAACTTTATGATGAGTTGAAACCAACCTTCCTAAAGTTTTCATCCATTGGGCTTAATTCTGCTAAGGACACAGAATAATTATTCTCCTCAAACAGCCAGTAACTGCTATCACATCTGTTGTGGTTTGAATATGTCCCTCAAAAGTTCATGTGTTGGAAACTTAATCCCCAATGCAACAGTATATGAGGGCAGAATGGATTAACGTCATTACCATAAAATCCAGGTCAGTTATCTCTAAAACAGGTTGCTATAAAGCAAGTCTGGTCCCTGGTGCCTCTCCATCTCACACACTCACTTCCACCTTCCAATTTCCACCCTTGATGACCCTTGCCAAAATGCTGGCACCATGCCCTTGAACTTCCCAGCCTCTGAAGTAAACTGAATAAACTTCTATTGTTTACAATGTACCCAGGCCATGGTATTATGCTATAGCAGCAGAAAAAGACGAAGACAGTATTATATTGAATATACCTCCCTGAGGTCTCTACCTGTCTGTCTGAAGTTCTGCTCCGTATCCAGCTACCAGTCAACAACCATTTTCGTCTTAGTATTAACTGACAAATAAGTTAGTGGTTTAAGCAGTGGCCTTTCTCAGTGGGTACTTAAAGGTAAAAGACTCCTAGATGTGCCAGGCTCGGTGGCTCAAGCCTGTAATCCCAGCACTTTGGGAGGCTGAGGTGGGTGGATCATGAGGTCAACAGATCAAGACCATCCCGGTCAACATGGTGAAACCCCGTCTCTACTAAAAATACAAAAAATGAGCTGGGCATGGTGGCACATGCCTGTAATCCCGGCTACTCGGGAGGCTTAGGCAGGAGAATTGCCTGAACTCAGGAGGCGGAGGTTGCGGTGAGCCGAGATCGCGCCATTGCACTCCAGCCTGGGTAACAAGAGTGAAACTCCGTCTCAAAAAAAAAAAAAAAAGAAAAAAAAAAAAGACTCCTAGATGTGCAATAGTGGAGAAATAAATCCTCTAGTTTAACATCCCCCACTTCCTTCAACAGCATCTCCTCATAAGAAACAGGTTCAAGGCCACACTTTAAAGCTCCCTTTCCTTCGGCTACACCTCATTTTACCAATGTCCTTCTAAAAGCTAACATTCAGCTTTAAGCATCTGAACACCTGGAAAGTTGACTTGACCAGCACAGAGTGGACCGCTGTGGCCACCTGCCTGCCATAGCATCGCCTGCTGCAGACAGGACAGCAAAATAAGTCCCCTGGGTCATTTCATCACATCGGACAGGCCCAACAGGGCAACTGCAGAGTCGGGATAACCCATGTATTTAGCTCAATACAATAATATAGGAAGCACTCAATTTTGAAAGGCACATTTATAGCTTTTACAGCTGCATTAGCACTAGTAACCAGAAGTTGAAGGTAGAAATACTCCCATATGACAGAACAAAGAAGCGTACCTGTGGCCCATACTCTTTCAGGAATTATGCATATTTTCCTTT
This sequence comes from Callimico goeldii, assembly GCA_963573925.1. Taxonomy (NCBI): domain Eukaryota; kingdom Metazoa; phylum Chordata; class Mammalia; order Primates; family Cebidae; genus Callimico; species Callimico goeldii. The sequence goes on along the minus strand of CAUYOR010102647.1, from coordinate 40,351 downwards.
ACATTGGAAGAGACAGAAAGAAGTTATGTCTTCCACATGTTCAACCGGTTGGAAAATAAGTAAACACTGGCTCAGCATCTGTTTTTAGAAGACAACTAATTTTTTTTTATTGTATTTTAGGTTTTGGGGTACACGTGAAGAACATGCAAAATTGTTGACTCCCGCAGATGAAGCCATGCTTAGAATGGCTAAGAAAACGCTCAAACCAACAACCTCTCATTCCATTGATAAGAACTAACGTTTACCTGATAAAAGTCATTCCTTTGCAAGGTTCTTTCACACTTCCTGAGTATACTAAACTTATTTGCATTTCAGATTAGATTTCCTCCCTCCCATTTTGCAACAGTCAAAATCTTTTTCTGTCCATCTGTCCTCTATTTCTTACTTATTGCCTTCTTCTGCCTCATCTTTTCTGCCCTAAAGTAACTTAAGTTACTTTATCATCCCCTTGTTATCCTCCAAGTTGAGTCTCTTCTTTCTCTTCCAGCTACTAACTAAAAACCAATCCTCCCTTCCAAACACCACCCACACCCTCCTCACCGCCCAGGCCTCCCATCCACTCCTTAAGAGAGTCCCGATAACACATTTAAGTCCAAGACATTTCAGTGGAGTCTGACAATTGTCCATCAGAAATAAACTCCTACAAGACAGCAAATGTGTATTTCTGACATTCAGTGCTATCACAGTGAAGCCTTTTCTCTACTGGCTTCAAAACCGTGATGGGGCTGACAACAGGATCTCACAGGAAACAACATCTACCTGTTAAGAGTGCAGGAAGACCTTTCCCACGCTTCCACAACCCCATGTGATATTCACAACTCATTAATGAAGGTATGATCAGCCTATTTTACAGATAAGGAATCAGGCTCCAAAAGTTTAAATAGCTTGCCCAAGGTCACATTCCTAATAAATCCTGGCTCCAAGCCCAGATCCCAGCTCTTCCTAGTCACGCCTCAGTGTTCTTCCCGCTACCATAGCGAGGTGAGCTCACAGGACACATCTCAGGAAGAAACCCAAACATCAATCGCACAACCTGCATCTCAGGTTTTATCTACTTTTCTTCAGCTGGTATGCTATAATTTCTTATAAGCAGATTTCTGCATGGATTCTTGTGGCTTAAACAAGATAGGCTTAGAGTGGTTCTCTAATAAAGACAGACTGAGTCTGGTACCTGAGAGGCAGAAGAGCATTTCCAAAGCCGGAACTTAGTGAGGGGCTACCTCAGGAAGCAACGGTAAATGCAGAAGATTTTCATTTGGGTATGGCCCTGATGTTTGATGTTATGGGGAGAGAAAAATACTTACCATATTTAAAAACTATTCATTTATGAAAATTACCTGTGAGGAGCCTAAAGAGTCAAGATGGACCAAAAATCTTTTAGATCTTTTTTTTTTGAGACGGTGTCTCACTCTGTCACCAGACTGGAGTGCAATGGCACCATCTCGGCTCACTGCAACCTCTGCCTCCCAGTTTCAAGCAATTCTCCTGCCTCAGTCTCCTGAGTAGCTGGGGCTACAGATGCGTGCCACAATGCCTAGCTAATTTGTATATTTTTAGTAGAGACAGGCATTCACCATGTTGGCCAGGATGGTCTCGATCTCTTGACCTCGTGATCCATCCTCCCAGACCTCTTAAAGTGCTGAAATAACTGGCGTGAGCCACCGCGCCAAGCAAATCTTTTATATCTTTACTGAAAATTACTAAGAATACATGCAAAGATTTTAATAAAGCTAAAACTGTAAAATAAATAAATCTAAGCACAAACGTATAGCAGTGTAATTGCATATGACCTTTTCATTCTTCTGACTAGAAAATTCTCTAAATGGACGGTCCCAATGTCCATATCTGGCAATCCTATAAGCTCAATTCTCTAAATGGACGGTCCCAATGTCCGTATCTGGCAATCCTATAAGCTCAATTCTCTAAATGGACGGTCCCAATGTCCCTATCTGGCAATCCTATAAGCTCAATGTTTACGTATATTGCACAACCAGCGATCCTAAATCAAAAACAAAAACCATCCCTTTTAAGTAAACTGCATTTTTAGAAGAGTTTTAAATTTACAGAAAAATTATTAAAACAGCACAGAGTTCCCATATACTCTGCAGCCACTTTCTACTGTTAACATCTTCCATTAGCGTGATATTTCTGTCATAGCTCATGAACCGGTGGTGGTATATTAACTGAAGTCCATTCTTTATTCAGATGGCCTTAGTTCTGACCTAATTCCACGATTCCATCCAGGACACATTCCATTTACTTGTCATATCTCCTCAGGCTCCTTTGGTGTGACAGTTTCTCATATTTTTCTTGTTTTTGATGACCCTGGCAGTTTTGAAGAGTACTGGGCAGGTATTTTGTAGAAACACTAGATTGAGATTTGTCTGGTGTTTTTCTCAGAGACAGGGGTTAAGGGCTATGTGTTTTTGCAAGGAAGAACACAGATGCAAACTGCCATTTTCACCACCTCATATTAAAGATAACACACGATCAAAGAGCTATCACTGTTGATGCCGACTTTGATCACTCAACTGAGCTAGCATCTGACAGGTTTCTCCACTGTAAAGGTATTCTCCCCACTCCCTTTTCCATACTGTACTCCGGAAAGAAGTCGCTATGCACAGCCCACATTCAAGGAGCGGAGAATTACACTGCACCTTCTTAAGGGTGAGTGTCTACATAATTATGTACAATTCTTCTGCAGGGAGATTTGTCTGTTTTCCCTATTCATGTGTGTATTCAGTCAATTATTTATATCAGTATAAGCTCACAGATGTTTATTTTATACTTTGAGTTACAACCCCAAATTTCTATAACCTATAGCTTATAGATCTAGACTTCTTTTCTGAGACAGGGTCTGGCTCTGGCACCCACACTGGAGCACAGTGGCTCAATCTCAGCTTCCCTGGAACCTCTGCCTCCCAGGTTCAAGGGATGCTCCCATCATGGCCTCCTGAATAGATGGAACCACAGGCACGTGCCACCTTGCCTGGCTAATCTTTACATTTTTTGTAGAGATGGAGTTTTGTCATAATGCCCAGGCAAGTCTCAAACTCCTGGGGCTCAAGTGACCTGCCTGTCTCAGCCTCTGTAAGTGCAAGGATTATAGGCATGAGCCACTCTGCCAGCCTAGAGTTCTCTATCTAATCTGTACTTCTATAGTCGAATGCTTCTGTATTCTATTGCTAAGACTGTTCCAGCTTTGGCCACTGACAGCAGTTTCGGTTGGCTCCTGTGTCCATTTGACACACACTTACGACCTTTCTTTTGTTTTTTGTGTTGGAATTCTTCCATACACTCCAGCACTACAAAACGTTCCAGGTTCATCTTGGGTATATTCTGACCCAGTCTTAGAATCAGTCATTTCTCAAAAAAGCCTGGATCCTTTTACAGGAAAACGGTCTTAGAAACCAAGATCCAGGCTTAGGTGTACTCATTGCTAATGGAGTGTCACTTCTTGCAGACCTCTCAGCTGCCAGGGCAAGAAAATGCCTGTGTGTGTGTGCGTGCGCACACACACACATGTGCACTAATCCTTGAATATACACAGATCTATAAATATGTTTATATGTAACCATCTGTATCTATATTAAACTGAACATGAGTTCATACTGATAGATGATCATTTTCATGCACAACCAAACTGGAAGACAGTAAGAAGGTTCCTCAGATGCCAGAAATGCAACAAAAAGCAAAAATCAGAGAGACAAGCATTCCTGGAGCTGGCATTTTCCCCTGGGGTATATACCTATCCAGGTGACCTAGAGTTTGGGCAAAGGAGAAAAAGCAGGCTAAGGGAGAGGCAGAGGGAAGAAATGGAGGTTGTGCATAAAGCTAAGATTTATAGTGAAGCCAGAACCCCTCCTAAATTCTGAGAGGAGACACCTGACAGGGATGAGTCCCTCCCCACAGACGGTAACAGCAGATGTGTTCTTATTTGGGCCTTGACTCTGGCAGAGGGATAAAAAGTACAAAGACTCCCCTGAGAATGAGAGTCTGGGGGCCTAAATTCACATGCCCTGTGCGGCCAATAAAAATCCAAAGCAGCAAATGCAATTTAAGACAGCCTGGATTGGGAATACCTCAGCTACAGAAGAAAGACAAAATTCTATCAAAAGGATTCCACTTTAAACCTGGTCTCAAAATATTCCCACAGATAGTGGACCACAAAACATAAGCACCCAATCAAAAATCACAAAGACCCTTGGAAATAAAAGAAACCAGTCACAAAGATCACCTACTGTGTGATTCTGTTTATGTTAAATGTCCAGGATAGGCAAACTGAGAGAGAAAGTAGATCAGTGATTGTCAGGGTTGAGGAAGAAGGGGGGATAGGGAGGCAGAATCTAGGAGGAAAGGAGGACTACTCATGATCCAAGATTCTTTCAGATGGGATGAAAATGTTCTAAGACTCAATACCACTGTCACAATCTTGTGAATATACTAAAAAAGTTTACTAGGCCAGGTGCAGTAGCTCACACCTGTAATCCCAGCACTTTGGGAGGCTGAGGCAGGCAGATCACCTGAGGTCAGGAGTTCGAGACCACCCTGACCAACATGGTAAAATGCCATCTCTACTAAAAGTGCAAAAAAATTAGCCAGGCAGGGTGGCAGGTGCCTTTAATCCCAGCTACCCAGGAGGCTGAGGCAGGAGAATCACTTGAACCCAGGAGGCAGAAGTTTGCAGTGAGCTGACACCATTCCACTGCACTCCAGCCTGGGAAACAGGGCAAGACTCTGACAAAGAAAAAGAAAAGAAAGAGAAAACAAAGTGAAAGAGAGAGAAAGAAAGAGAAAGAGGGAAAGGAAGGGTAGGAGAGGAGATAGTAAAGGGGAAGAGGAAGAGGAAGGAAAAGAGGAAGAGGAAAGAGGGAGGAAGGGAAGGGAAGGGAAAGGTAAGAGGGAGGGAAGAAGGGGGGGGAGGAAGGAAAAAATCACCTAAGAATGTGTTCCATCTATCACAAAGCAAATGGCAATATTTAAAAATCCTTCACATTGCTTCTTGAAATGCCCATGAGACCGTTGGTATTTTCACTTGAGGTAAAGAACGTTCACTGACGAACAGAACAAAGGTGCTCTCCAAAGACCATCAAGATGAAGACCCTCTTCAGGAAACGAGAAGCATTAGTGGCCCACCTATCTATGCTTGCCTAGCTGGCATTTTCCAGTCTTCACTGATGGTCACTCTGCCATCCTGTGACTTTTCTTACTCAATCCATTGACATTTAAGTTCATTTCATTTAGTTTGGCAATTTTGAGCCTGGTTGTTCTTGTAACTATTTTTCTTGCTCTTTTCTAACTTCTCCAGTTCTTCCAGAAATGTTGCAGCAGGGAACCAAGCCCAGACCTACATGACTCTAATAAACATTTGAAGGTTGCCAAGTACGCAAGAGAAGGTTTTTCAGCTCTCATAAAAAGTCATAAGCAGTTAATTCCTAAATTGTTTTATAGCCCACTAGCTTCCCCAGGATTCTTGCTGCAGTCTCAACCAGCTAAGATAAACAACCATGATTCATCATTCATGGTTATTATTAAATCAAGTTTAGCCTAACGTTGCCTCCTTACATATTTTAAGTTCATCATAAATGTTCTTCTGTATACTGTAAACTTGTAACAGGTGGAGGTGTAAATAGACAGTACCTACACTAGTGTCGATCACTGAGTTTTGGCCAATCAAATACAGCCAACTGTTCGAACCCTGTTCAAATAAGGCAAACACCAACCTGTAACCAATCCAGCTGTTCCCGGACCTTACTTCCACTTCTTGTACATCACTTTCCTTTCTCCGTCCATGTATCTTCCACCATGTGGCTGTCCTGAAGTCTCACAGCCTACTCTGGATTGGGAGGCTGCCTGATTTGGGAATCGCTCATTGCACAGTTAACTCCTTTAAATTTAATTCGGCTTTTTATTTTATCATCATGATGAAAGAGAGCTCTACCTTCTATCTTGATGAAATGACTGTTTTTAGCATAGAGCCTCACTTTGCCCTTCTTTTAAACTAAGATAACAAAATTAGTAATCAGAGAAATATATTTCTAAAGACACTAAATGCATCTGTAGAAGGAAAAAACCCATGTACATCAACTTAAGTTTTGCACCTTAGTAAAACTAAGTATGAAACTGGGTAAACTTTAACTCAACAAGACTGAAAATACCAGGAAAAAAAAAAAGTTAAAGTCTTTTACTTCCTTTTCTGTAAACTCTTTCCCAGTCTGCATACATGAAAAAGAAAAAGGAATCCTCTTTGCCCTTCCTTCCACAATTTATATAAAGTGGCTTTCTGAATTTAATTCTGTGTAAATGTTGACTTGCTTCCTTTTGATTAAATAATGTGTTACGAGTTCAAGACCAGGCTGACCAACATGGTGAAATCCCGTCTCTGCTAAAAATACAAAAAATAGCTGGGCGCAGTGGCACATGCCTGTAATCCCACCTATTTGGGAGGCTGAGGCAGGAGAAACGCTTGAAACCAGAAAACGGAGGTTGCAGTAAGCCAAGATCATACCACTGAACTCCAGCCTGGGCAAAAGAGCGAAACTCTGTCTCAAAATAAGAGTAATAATGTGCAGGTAAGTTAACCCTTACTGTTTAGAGACAATGAGCAATTATCCTTTCCTAGAATGGAGAAGACAGGCTATAAACACCCCAACATCCCTAACAGTCAAAAACTAGACTCTCTTTGCCAGACCTTTCTTCCACAGTAGAGCACACATGCTCCTAAGGCATCCTGGCCGTACTCTAGGCGAAGTGAAAGAAAACAGAAGATTCCAGAGCCCCAGAGGTCAACTCAGTTCAGCCAACATGCGCTGAAGTGCACACATTTCATTTGGAGAAATAAGAAAGCAAATTATACAGGTACAATCGCTTAGCTAAGTCTACTGAAATTGGAAAGAAAAAATAATCTGGGTTTGTAGTCTTGCCTTCAAAATGTGTTATTTTACAAACTAAAACTAATCCTTTCGCAGTAAGGTCAAAGGTATCGAAATTCCAGAGCCAAATGGGTCTTGGAGAGCACTGTTTCCAGGAGATGGGGATACCGAGAATTCTGGAGAAGTTTAACGCCACCAGGCCAGTAGGAGGCAGAGCCATTTTTATCCCAAAAGCACAAGAGATGAGGGAACAGCTTTCCTTACGCCCGTGCACCAAGTCACTTCTCTGCATCTAAGGGAACACTGAAAACAAACCCCAAGTCTTCTGCCTCCCCCCGTTCATTGCTCTTCCCCTCACAGGTCTCACTGTAAGTGGCACTCTGGGGTGTCCATAGTCTCTGCTCCAATGTGAGCAGAGGAGGCAGCGTCATCATGGAAGGCTCCCTTCCCCAACCCTCCCACTCCCACAACACCAGCACTTTCAGCATTTGCTAAAGAACAGAGTGTAGAGTGGCAAGGTCCCCACCAGGTTACTTAAGGGTGTACGTCCACTGCTTGAACCCTGAAGGCTGGACAGTCAGCCAAGGCCATGGTGCCCAACCAAGGAACAGGTGCCCCTGAGAACTGGAACATCCCGGAGAGAGAGAGAGAGAGAGAGAGAGAGAGAGAGAGAGAGAGAGAGAGAGAAAAGGAAAGAAAGGAAAGAAAAGAAAGAAAGACAAGAAACCACAGTCTCATCACTCAAACACAGGAGGCAAAGAGCCAGAAGACCAGCTCAGAAGCAGTTTAGACAAAGAAGTGACGAGGATCTCGAGAGCCATCCTGCTGCCACCCAGGAGTGTCCCATATGTAAGTCCCAATAAACTAATCTGCTCAGCAAATTGGACTTGTCTGAGTCATTCTTTGGTCTCTCAGTTCCTTCCCAGTTTGGGGGGGAGTTATAACTCCAGATTTTTTTCATAACACAAAGCCATGGCTAGAAGAACAGAAACAAAGCTTTCAGAAAAGGAAGAAAGGAAGTTCAAAAGTCACCAGAGCTCTGTATACACAGACATGAATCAATCCCCAAGAGAGACTGTCAGGAACGAAGGAAGGACGGAAGGATGGAAGGACAGAAGGAAGGGCAGGAGGGAAGGCAGGCAAGTGATGGGGGTGCTCACACACTATCGCTTACATCCGAAAATAAGATGAAAAGATTCTGGGCACATGTAGATACAAACTATTTCTGAAACCATGAAACTGAACCATGGAAATCTGGCCAGCTGGAAACGGGAAGCAGGGGTGAGAGAGGCTGACCTTTCCTTATAGCTCCTTTCTGCCTGTGACTTTGATAGTAAATGCAAGTACTACCTAATAGGAAAAGTGACTTTTTTTTTTTTTTTGAGACAGTCTCACCCTATTGCCCAGGCTGCAGTGCAGTGGTGTGATCTCAGCTCACAGCAACCTCTACCTCCTGGGTCTAGCAATTTTCCTGCCTCAGTCTCCCGATTAGCCGGGACCACAGGCATGCATCACCACACCTGGCTAATTTTTGCATTTTTAGCAGAGATAGGGTTTCACCATGTTGGCCAAGCTGGTCTCAAACTCCTAACCTCAAGTGATCTGCCCGCCTTGGCCTGCCCAAGTGCTGGGATTCCAGGCATGAGCCACCCTGCCTGGCCAGAAAAGTGATGTTTGCAAACTGTATCTACACAAAATAAAAGCTTAAAGAAAATCAGTAAAAAATAAAACTTAAAAAAAATGTGATAAACAAAAACAGAGCAAAAATTAATACCGGGGCAGCAGGTGGGGGAGTCTCAGGAACACAGACGTCTCAATCCAGTGACACTCACAGTTAAACCACTTTATGAAATTTCATGAAATGACTTTTGAGTTTAGTAACTTCCTCTAAGCCTTAACAGCCTTTTGCTGTGTACCTTTGCTGACTCATGTGTTTCAATTCAGAGCCACAGAATGATGAATGAGACAAAGTTAAAAAAAAAATTTTTTTTAATTTTAATTCCTTATTTGAAATAAGAGCATAGGCTAACCCAAACGCAAACTTTTCAAACGGACCCTTGCTCTTCTCTAAATCAGATTAGAACCCGAGTTCCCTGGTTTCTTTGGTAATAAACCTGAGGACGGAATATTTATAATAAAATAATAGTTTGCTGGAAATCCCCAGCAATATCAGCCCAGAAACCTTCTTTCAGCACTTTAAACTCTTGAAGGTGATTGTAAACTTTCAAAACCATCTCTCAAATTAATCAGCTTTACTAATGCATAAAAGATTGACCATTGATAACTTGAAAAACTCAGAAACAGAGCTCCATGTTACAAGGAAGCTGGTAAATGATTCACTAGCACCTTTTTTTTTTTTTTTTTTTTTTTTTGGAAAATTAAAACCACATTGCCTGTGGGTTAACGACTTAATGTTTTTGCAGATAGTTACATTTCTTAAGCCCAAAGAAATAGTGATTTTTTAATAAAGCACATTTTTAACCAGAACAAACTATTTGGAGTTACTTTTCCCACTGACGACTCTCTGTCCTTGTGTTTGCCTGGCAAAACTACTAGAAATTGTCATTAATGAGACTGCAATAAGTTATCCCTTTATCTTGTTTACTGGAAGACTGACTTAAAATAGAAAGCCTTTGAAAAGCACATAGCCACTGTTCCTAAATGACACAAACTGAATTCTTTATACAAGTTGCTGGTACAAAAGGTATTTCCAGATTTTATCTCTTTAGATAAGAGTTTTTTGATGAAATTTTCCTTTATAAATGTAATTTCTGGCTGGGTATGGTGACTCACACCTGTAATCCCAGCACTTTGGGAGGCCAAGACAGGAGGATCACTTAAGTCCAGGAGTTCAAGACCAGCCTGGGCAATAAGCAAGACCCTGTCTCTATAAAAAAATAATAATAAATAAATAAATAAATAAATGTAATTCCAAGGCAAAGCTACAGAATACTTGAGAGTATCTGACTACATGGCATCTTTTGTATGTATGACTTGACTTTAGACTGCTAAAGGAAATTTCTTCATGTTCACAGAAATCTGAAACAGCTGGTCAAAAAAATGATATTAATAGCTGCATTTATAACTGGAAGTAATGAGTGTATCAACTGCTCACAATGAAAATGGGAATGAAGTATGTCACCTGTAAATAACCAATATAAACACTCACTATCAGCATTTGAGCCATGAATTAACTTTCGAATTAGAATTAGGCCCGTTTAATCTGATATTCAGGTTCCAAATAATCAACAGGCCTCATTCTGTTGACAAAAAGAACTGGCTCCCAATTTCATCTTAATTAAGTCATTCATTCCAGTTCAATTCAACAAACATGTACTTAGTTCCTACTTTGTCTTAAGCACACAAACACGACCCAGATTCATCCTCAGTGGTGTCAAATAAATTAATAAGGAGCAATTGTTTTGGACGGAGCTCCAGCACACACCAGACCAAACCAGAATGGAGTCACTGGTGCTAGGAGCTGTATAAACAAACAAATTTACAATGGACCTGTTTTCAAAAAAAAAAAAAAAAAAACAAAACAGGAGAGTCACAGCAACCAACAGAAAAGGCGCCCAGTCTACCTGAGCTAGTACGAGGAAATCCCATCTTTTTAACCTTATAAGGACAGTAGCTTTGCTTCTCATTCTTTGCTTCTGCTTTCTTCAGCCTTTTCTACCTATAAAACCCACCTCTTCAGCTCAGCTCAGCCTTTCTATTTTACAGACGGGATGATGCCCGATTCATGAATCACTAATAAAAAGACAATTCAATCTTTAAATTCAATTTGTTAACATTTTTTTGATAATGATCACTGCCCACAAGGAACATGACTCTCTTCTCTTCCTCCTAGAATATTCTGACTGTCTCACTTGGTCCCCTGTCCCCTCACATTTCCCTCCTGCTTCTAAAGCAACTGCTCTCAGGAAGCCTTCCTCTAGCACTGTCTCAGGAGAGGCCCCACACCCTCTGGCAGTGGTGTGTGCACTGAGGACAGGTATTTCAAAGGCTTACAGGCAAACAGCAGTTTACCAGTGTCTCCGTGTTTGTCTCTTAGAAGGCAGAGTTAACTCACTGATCTCTGATCTCCATTTAGTCCACTGTTTGGCATACAGCACTCAATAAATAACCATGGAAAGAAGCCTCTCAGAGTCAGGCAGGACAGAGAGACCAATAATATCTAAGACATCAAGTAAAAGACAGAGCAATGTAATACGGATAGAATGCTATGGAGAAATGGAGAGAGACAAGGGGGCCATTTGGCCCTAGTGGGGAGGGAGGACTGGGTTACAGCGGGAAGATAGGAGAGGATTTTAGGGTCAGCCTGAAAACGGGAATTGAGGACTGGGCTGAGGAATAAAGCTCCAAGGAGAAGGAAGTGCGTGTGTGCAGAGGCTGGACGGTGTGAAAGACACGCTGTGTGTGAGGGATAGGAAGTAAACAGTCCACTGTGGTAGAAGCACAGCACGCAGGGAAGGCGGTGCTGGCGCAGTGCAGCAACCAGGAGCACGGCCTCCAGCGACAGACCTGAGTTCGAGTCCTGCCTCTGCCCCTTCCCAGCTACAAGCAAGTGACGTAAGTCCTGGGGGCTGCTTCCTGACTTGAACTTTGGGGAAGAGGCTGAGTGTGGTAGCTCATGATTATAATCCCAGCATTTTGGGAGGCTAACATGGGAGGACCGTTTCAGGCCACGGGTTTAAGACCAGCCTGGGCAACATGGCAAGACCACATCTCTACAAAAAATACAAAAAATTACCCAGGTGGGGTGGTGTGCACCTTTCATCCCAGCTACTTGGGAAGCTGAGGCAGGAGGATTGCTTCAGCTCAGGGTGCCATGACCAGGCCAGTGTCCTCTAGCCTAGGCAACAGAGTAAGAGCCTACCTCAGAAAGAAAAGAGAAAAGGAAGAAGAAAAGAAAAAAAAAGAAGGAAAAAATTGGGGGAAAGAAGGAAGAAACTTGAGGAATAACTTTTAGTGCTGTATGAATGGAGAGAATGTAGGCAGAGCAGTGCTGAGAGCATAAACATTCAATGTATGGAGCTGTCAGTGTCCTTAAGCCAGCAGGTAAACTGAGGCCAAGTTGTGAAGAATCACCTTTTGTTGGAAGGCTAAAGTTCCAGGACACACAAGGCCCCTGCTTCAAATGCCAGGGAATATATGGTCACACCTGTGATCTCCCTGTCCTCTCTTCAATTACTGTCAAATCTAGCCACCGGACTGTGACACCAGCCAGCAGTTTCCAGTAGGCCAGCCCACCTTCTAGACTTACCGGGAACCCCCCCAGCATGGAGACAGCCCATCCTCGCACAGGATCTGAGGACAGTCCCCAACTCCACTAGTCCTACCCTCTGCAACTATGTGACCTGGGGGGTTACACGTCACAATCTTACCCCCAACACATCCACATCCAGTGCCCGAAGGCTGCTTCCAAAAGGCACCGCCCCACCTGCCAACAGCAAGCTCTTCAGAACCATGAAGGAACTTTCCATCACATAAATGTGCAGCTCCAGGAAGGACTGCAAAGCTCAGAGGCAGTCCCTGGACACCACCCTCCCGCTCTTCCCCAGCCCTCACTCGCAGCACACAAGCTCCACTTCTCAACTGTACCCACGTGCTGCCCGACTTCCTTCTCCTGCTCCTCTGTGACTCATCTTCTTACTGCCTTCCTCCCTCCACTGCTGACCTTCACAAGGCCCACCCTCTGTTCCCATTTTACCACCACTACGGCAAAGCCTGGGTCAGGAGCAGCAGATCAGGGCTTTTCCAGACCCCCACTACTGCTTTGCACTATTTTTTCTTTTTTTAAGATGGAGTTTCGCCCCGTCGCCCAGGCTGGAGTGCAGTGGCACAATCTCGGCTCACTGCAAACTTCCACCTCCTGGGTTCAAGCAATTCTCATACCTCAGCCTCCCGAGTAGCTGGGACTGCAGGCATGCACCACCACACCCAGCTAATTTTGTATTTTTAGTAAAGATGGGGTTTCACCATGTTGGCCAGGCTGGTCTCAAACTCCTGACCTCAGGTGATCCTCCTGCCTCGGCCTCCCAAAGTGCTGGGATTACAGGTGTGAGCCACCGAGTCTGGTCGCTTTGTACTATTTTCCTTCCACTATCCTCATAGGAAAACTTTCTTCCCTCCAGACTCCCCCACACTACTAATGTTCCATGAGAGGATGGAGGCAAAGGCATGGGATGAGCCCATGACACACAGCAGGATGGGTCACACCCCCTCTGCTCCCTCTTCCTGCTCCGAGAATCTACCCACCTCTGGTGAGTACTTCACATTTCTGGATACCTTAGGGACCTCGTAGTCTTCTCCACCACAACTCCCCAAATTCACCTGGGTATTCACCTTCAATGTCAAGAAGGGCAATCCATCAAACCCCCCAGTTCCCTGCTTGCTACACTGAACAGGCTTTCACCCCATCCTCATGAGCACACCCCGATTTTCATCATCACTCAGAAAGACCTCACTAGAAATCCTTCACGCACATATACTAGCCCTCCAGCTTTCTCACTTCCTCTGCACCTGGCCCTCCATGTCCCATCTCGAGAAGTTTTCCTCTTCACTCTTATTACCACAAACTGTCAGCATCTTTCAACACCCATGCTTCTTAACTTCCCTACAACCTTCTCTGAAGGTTTCATTTTCCTCCTGAAAGGAGCTGCTAAAAGAAAAAAAAAAGCACATATTGGTGCATATTCATCCATCTAAAAATGTGTAATTTCCAGGAGGTTGATGATACTCAGCAGCTCATTCCATTGACCTTGTCAGTGCTTTCTCAATTTTCCTTAAATCCTTCTCCAACCCTGCACTCATCCGCAAAACCCCCGCTTCCTCCTCCAGTGAGGACCTTCTGTACCCCTTTACAAAAAGGAAATCTTCTCGCAACTTAAACCCTGCAGTGTCCTCCCTTGACTATAGTTATGGCTCTCAATCTTCAGCTGCCATGACAATCACCCGGGGAGCACCCTCACACCCTGATACTCAAACTCAGCAGGACAGGGGTGGATCCCAGAAACACCCGTGGCTGAAGATCCTCATGGTGACATCCAGGCACCATATTTGAGGAAATCTGATGATCAGTCAAACCCACCCCACTCCCTATTTCTGTGTGGCCTCCATGCAACAAATGCATTTTACATTTTAAAGGGTTTAAAAACATCTAAGGAAGAACATTTCAAGATGTGAAAATTATATGAAATTCAGATGTCAGGATCCAGAAATGGGAACTCAAACCTTGACTACAAAGAGAGTTTAAATTTGATTAGAATTAAGCCTACAAACCCAGCAAGATAACTAGCAATATAAGGGAATATTTACCAAGCATCAAATGGAAACAGTAAATTCTATCGTAGTCCAGGATGCCCTGTGGATCTCCCCTCTCTGTTCCACCATGGCACCATCCACAAACCTGTACAGCATCTACATGGGTCTGTGAACATATAGAACCTATATACTCACATGGGCCTTTTCTTTCCTCTGTAGTATATAAGCTCTTGTAGGATGGGGACCTCGATTTTTTTTGTCCTTGTATTTCTATCACATGGCCGAGTACCTGGTGCTAATAGCATTAAATAAATATTTAATTGATTTAACAATGACTGGAATGTGAGCTGAGCTTTTCATGAAGGACGAGACTCAGATAAGACAAGAACTGAAGGCTGGGCTTTGCAAGCAGGGCCAAGGGAACCAATCAGGTGACTGAGAGCTCCAGGCAGGTAAGGAAACTGCAGTCACAGGCCCAGGTGAAATCAACAGACTCACTCCTGGTATCACCATTAGTCTGGAGCTCCATGTCTTTAAAGCTGGTCTTCCTTCATCCGGACTTTTAAACTGTGACACAAGCTTACATTAATAATCCCACGCCTTCACTTTTTTCATCTCAAAACTATTTCTTAGATTCTTATCTCCTGGTCTATTTTCCCCTTGCCCCTTTTTCTGCTGATGCTAAATTAGAAGAAAAAAAAAAAACAGAAACTCAAAGAGTCCTAGTGTAATTCTGAATTCATATTTCGTGCACACACACCCACCGTTTTGGGGCACAATCAGGTAAAATATCCCAAAAATGCTTTGGTGGTGGGTAGAATTTCCCACCACTAAATTGGAAGTTTCTTCGAGCCTGGAAACATTTTCCATTTCAGCTTTCACAGCTCCTGGGACGTAACGGTGCACCACACAAATTACTAGCATCAACATTATCGTATCTGTTTTGGCAGCTGAGTCAATCTTGCGAACCTTTAGTTTAAAAGCACATCAAGTTACACCCACAACCAAAACAAAGTGAAGACAGGCGTAGATGATTCCTTGATTCCCCCTAAACCGCAAAGAAAAGTGCTGGCCTCATTTATCCTAAGTGAAACCTTTTATTGGAGTAATCCTACTAACTACCATAGCTCCGTATCTGCTCACTGGACAGGGGCCCCTCATTTAGAAATAAAGTTTTCAACAAACCTATCTTTGAAGCATCTGTAGACGCCCCTAAGTCATCATCCATTTCCTATATGCTGCATCTGAATTAGTATGCTCTATTTGTCTCCAATTAAGTGAGATAATTTTACATTCCACATCTTTAGGAGGATGTGAGACTAATAAAAATCCCTGAAAACAAAAACCACAGACTTTTCCTGAGTGTAGACCTAACCACACACAGGCTTTCTTTCCTACTGAAGGGTGCCCCGAAGTTAACAGAACAGATAAATGCAAGAATCAGATGAAAAATAATAAACAGTTCTTCATATACGAAGCAGAATGCTTACCAGATATTTCCATTTTTGTAGATAATAAACTACTTGGCACAGGATCCAGAAGCTAAAGACATTTACAGGAGTGGAATCAATCAGGAATCAGGATGTTAAGACATTATGAAAATGATTCAGTGTCCTTAAGAGGCATACACAGAATAATTTGGGCAACTTAAGATACATATTTTAGAATTCTGAGCATATCCCAGGCCAATCAAGTCACTCTTTAATGGGACAGGAGCAAACACATATCAAAGACTGCACGCTTATCGTCAGGTTACCCCCTAGATCTGACTCAATCTTTCTCTTCCCTGCCCAGTGCCACAGGAGGAGCCCCTCCAGGCTGAGGCCAGGAAACCTTGGAGGCCACTGGGAAGAGACGGAAGGGCTGCAAGGTGGGAAGGGCTGCGCTCCTCTGATTCTTCAGGACATCCAGGCAGGTCCAGCTCTCACAAACGGCAATGAAATTCTTCCACTTTCCCCACCAGCTGCCCCCTATTTCTGATCTCAGCACCTCAATATCCTTTGTGGATTCCCTTAATCTTGCCCATACCCCTCTGAGTAATTCATTAAAGTCTGTTCATTTCAGCCAATGGGGTTGATTCCTGTTTCCTGTAGGGACCCTGATTCAAGACCCTTCCTTATGTAAGGCATTTTGCATCATATAAATTTCTCAACTTCAAAATGTAGGTCTTATTGCCATCTCCCATTCTACATGAGGATGCTGAGGCTCCAAGAGGGTAGAGTTCCAGCTGGCAGTCACAGAGGAAGTTCGCTGGCAGAGCTGGAATTGTACCCAGGTCAGTCTGACATCTAAGCCCTTAAGAAGCCTTAAAAATGTGCAAGGGAAAAACACACCAAGTTTCCAAACTCACAAAACACAATGTAGTTTCAAACTACATTATTTATGGTTTGGGGATTTTCCGTGGGCCTAAAATAAGCTACCTGGGGCACTGCCTTTTAAGTGCTTCTTCCACCAAGGGTCTTTCAGACTTCTGCCGGAGGGTGGTCAGACCAACCTTAAAGCTAACAGATCCCAGGGGCTCCTGACCACGGCTAACATTCCTCCTTCAGTTTGTCCCAGAAATCCCTCCCTCCCTCCCAATCTTAAACATCCCTAAGGTTCTTTTGTTCCTTTTTATGAATTAAAACCAGAATTACTTTTCTGGAAAAGTAGGGGATGCAACTGAAAGACATTAAGAACATAATTCTGGCACCTCCCAGTCATAACTTGCCATGGTCCTTTAGCCCTATAAAAGCCTCCCGGGAGTCTTTCCACCTGTGCAGAAGAGATTAGAAGAGAAAATGCAATTCAAATACCCTCTGAGAGGAGCGGAGAGGCAGGAACAAAACAAATTCCCCTTAAGGAAATTCAGCTGTGAGTTTTATTTAACTTCACAACTAAAGAATCTGCTGGCTGGGCGTGATGGCTCACACCTGTAATGCTAGCATTTTGGGAGGCCAAGGCAGTCAGATTACCTGAGCTCAGGAGTTCAAGACCAGCCTGGGCAACATGGTGAAACTCTAAAATGCAAAAGAAATTAGCTGGGCTTGGTGGCATGCACCTGTAGTCCCAGCTACTCAGGAGGCTGAGAATTGCTTGAATGGGGAAACGGGGAGTGTTGCAGTGAGCCAAGATCATGCCACTCTGCACTCCAGCCTGGGCGACAGGAGACTGTCTCTACAAAATAAATAAATAAATAAATTGCTATTATGTCTGTCTCTGCCTGGGTTCTGAGGTCTATCTCATCCTCACTAGAAACTAAAGGGTAATCTACAAAAGCAGAAATGCTTTGGCACCTGAAACCCTTCCCAAGTTCCTGATTTTCTGGATTTTGCAACTGATGAGAAGACAATGGTCTCATCAGGTGGAGTTCTAAGTCAGGTCCTCAGAGTGAGCCAGGTATGAGGGTGGCTCAGTAAACAGGACCCGAATAAAGCAAATGTGCAGGTCTCACTTTCCCATTGCTGAAGGGGTGTGTGGAAAGGACAGCAAGTATGCTCTCCTTAAAAGCAAAGGAAAAGGAGCACTGGTGAGAGGAAGGAGAAGACGACCAGGCAAAACAGGAGCGCAGTGGGTCGCCCCCTTCCCTTACACGCCCTAACCAATTCCAATTAAATCAACATTTACTGATTGGCTCGCTACTACCAATGTAGCCTGCAGCACCTAAAGAGACAAGGAAATGAATAAGACAGGCTTCATCTTCAGGGAGGTTTCTTGCCAGGAATCACGGTTGTTGCCATTTTTAATTTTAATGATTGTAGATAATTCCTGGACAGTTCAAATAACTTCACTGGGGCCCCTGTCCTCCCACTAACCTATCCTCAGAAGCCCCAGACCCAGGCAAATGAGCCAACCGAATAAAGGTTGGGAAAAGGTCCTGGGAAAACCAAAGCGTCCTTGGGCGCCCCGCATCACACACGGTACAAAGTAACTGTCACCCCGAACAAGCCTCGCCACAGAAGTCTAAAACTCAGGTCTTGCATTCAAAATCTCTAGACTACAGTCTACAGATTAATCGCGCTGGTTTTTTTAAGTAGGGTTATCTAAATTAAAAATAATAACGGCTTGAGGACACTGATGAAAGAAACCCTGGTTTCATTTATCAGACCACTTCACAACTTGACTACAGGAAAGGAGGTAATCCCAAACTTTAAAAAAAAAAAAAAGTTACATCGAACTTGCCGCGCAGGCTGTACCATATTTTTCACACTTCCAAGGAGGAAAAATACTAACACCAACTCAAGAGGGAAAGAAAAAAAAAAAGCCCAACTGTCTAGTGTGTGGCTGTAAAATGCGCCATGGAGGCGGAGGGACCGTGGATAACAGTTTCGCCCGCCCCACGCCCGCGATCCCCGGGAGGCTGGAGTCGCTGCGCCCGCGGCCCGCGGTTACCTGGTCCAGCGGAATGCCCAGGAGCTCGCTGAGCGGGTGCAGGCAGGTGGAGCCAGTGGTGCGGTAGGAGAGGCTGGACGGCTGCGGCTCTGCTGCCATCCTGCATCTTCGGGAGGTGGCTGCCCCGGCCCCTGCCCGCAACACCCCCTGCTCGGCGTCCTCCCGCCCGGGTGCTCGAGGGTGGCTGCACCGCGGGGCGCACGGCCGCCTGGTTCGCGCGGGAGTAAACGGGAGGCCGGCGGACGCGAACCGGCGCAAACTCTCGGGGCGCAAACTTGGCGTTGGCGTTGGCGTTGGCGCTGAGGCCACGGGCGCCGTAGGAGGGCCGGGCCCAATGCGCCCCGCTTCCCGCTCCCCTCCTCTCGGCGCCCATTGGCCGGGCCGCTCGGGACTGCCCCGAGAGGAGGGAAGGAGGGAGGAAAGTGGAGACTCGGAGTCCGGCCCCCGAGCGCCTCCCGGCCCGCAGCTAGGCCGACCCGGAGAGGGAAAGCGCCGCCAGCGGGCGCAGCCGCCTGGCCCTGCAGCTGGTAGCGCGCGGCCCCGGGGGGGCGGGACGCGCCTTTCCTCCTCCCGGCGGGCGCCTTCGCTGGAGCGCGCCACCCACCCCGCCCCACCCCACCCTTTTCTGGTTTAGCCCGCGAGGTGGAAGCGGCTGAGTGGCTGCGTTTCCCTTTCCAGCCCCACGGGTTCCTCTGCCAGTGGCTGGAAGCTCCAGAGACCCTGCGCTGCCAGCGGGTGCCGCAGCCACCAGGCTCCCTACTGTCTGTACCCTCCTCTGCGCTACGCATAGTTTCCTGCACCCTGAACTGACGTGCTCGCTGCTTCCTGCACCCTGTACTTGCTTGGTGTCACACGAGCAAGTACAGGGGACTGCTAGCTTTGGGTCACTTCCGTCTCTGGAGTGAGAAGTATTTCACCTCTGTTCTATTGTGTACATGCTGATAAGTCATTTGCATGCCACCGGTCCTCAGAAAGGGCACCCATGCTCCTTAACTTCTCTGCCCCCAGACACCCATGCATCACTGACTTGGCAAACTTTTCCAAGTTATCGCTAGGTTCTGAGAAACTTAAAAATCTTGAAGATCCTTTCCAGGAATCGCTAGCTGATGAAAACCGATTTCAGGAGGGCAATATTCCTGGCTGCTGGGTAGAAAACCAAGGAAAGTGAGCTCACGTGGCCCCCAGCCTCCACCTGGAAACCGCTGAGCTGTTACTTAGTAAAGATCAGCTGGTGGGGAGCATGGATCTGACAGGCAGTGACTTTCTTTCGGGCAGATTCTATCAATGTGGCTTCCAGCTTTAAAGTAAACCGAAGGCCTGTCTGGCAACAACTTCCTCTCCAAGGCTCAGGCCTCACCCTTGCCTCCTTCGGGAGTTTTATCACCATCAAACTGCACTGAACATTAAATTTCCAGGACAGAGCTTCTCAACCTATGTCCCCTGTGGAGGAGGAAAAAAAAAATCCGTACAGGCCGGGCGCGGTAGCTCACGCCTATAATCCCAGCACTTTGGGAGGCTGATGCGGGGCAGATCACGACATCAGGAGATCAAGACCATTCTGGCCAACACGGTAAAAACCTGTCTCTACTAAAAATGCAAAAATTAGCCAAGGCCCGCGCCTGTATGCCAGTTACTCAGGAGGCTAAGGCAGAATAATTGTCTGAACCTGGGAGGCGGAGGTTGCAGTGAGCTGAGATCAGGCCACAGCACTCCAGCCTGGGCAACAGAGAGAGACTCTGTCTCAAAATAATAATAATAATAAAAATAATAAGTAAGTCTGTTCCACCAGTCCCACAACCAAATGGAGATGTCAACACCAGATGACAATCTCTACTACTCACAAGTAAACTCACACTACAAACACACACACACACACACACACACACACCGGCATATACTTGAAGATTAGTAAGCTAGATAGGTTCATTTAATATCAGATAGTCCTGGGCAATGATCACCATTGCAGGAACATTCATCTTATCTTGAGCTACATGACAGCTGAAGAGAGGTATATAGAGCAGAAGGGGCTTTGTTTAAAAAAAACAAATCAACACTCAGATATGAGTTCAGCAAAACAGAAGTAGGTCAGTTTGGGTAGTATTTCTGGAGCAAGTGCCTCAAACCCTTTATAATTTTCCACAAAGCTATGCCTTTGAGACATCAAAAAATAGTCCTGACATAGGCAACATATATATATATATATATATATATATATATATATATATATATGTAAAGTTTCATATGTACATATATTACCCTTACACAGGTTTATATATACATATATTACAGTTTATATACATATATAACATAGGTTTATATATATATTGCTCTCTTTCATCAGTATATGTTTTATATATATAAATATGTATATATTTTATATATATCAGCTATACCATATATATAATATATACATATATTAGCCTTACACAGGTGTTTTTCTACCTAACAAAATACAAATCATAACCTATTCTAAATTTTCATTTTAAAAATGGCCGGGCATGGTGGCTCATGCCTATAATCCCAGCACTTTCGGAGGCCAGGCTGGCAGATCACCTGAGGTCAGAAGTTCGAGACCAGCCCGACCAACACGGTGAAAACCCATCTCTACTAAAAATACAAAAATTAGCCAGATGTGGTGGCAGGCACCTGTAATCCCAGCTACCTGGGAGGCTGAGGCAGGAGAATTGCTTGAACCCTAGGGGAGCGGAGATTGCAGTGAGTAGAGATAGCACCACTGCACTCCACAGTCTGGGTGATAGAGTGAGACTACATCTAAAATAATAAAAATGTAGTAACTACGGTTATAGATCTTATAAACAAAATGTCACAGAACTTAATTGTTCTTACTGTAGTACAATTAATGCTAAAAGAACTGTTGGATAACCCAGTACCAAGAGAATAGATCAGTTACACTACAGATGAATGCAACAGGCTTTGGAAAAGTTGCTTACATGATTCTAAGGTGTTTAACAGCAGGACCATGGACACATTGCTCTCTTTTCCTTCATCAGTTTCTCTATTTCCATCCTCTGTGTTGATGGAATTATTATTCCATCAATAATAATCATGGTAATAATTATTATGAATTGTAGGTTCATAATTGTAGGTTCATAATAATTATCATGTTAGATATCACTTTACAAAAGCTGTTTCGTTTACCAGCGACAATAACCCTGTGGTGGTTATAATAATCTATTTTATAGATGTGAAAGGAGCTTAAGTCACTTGGTTGTATTTAGGAAGCTTAAGTCAAACGTGTCTGTATGATTTCAGAGCCTGGGCTCTTTAGTCAATATGCATTGCCTCCCCTAAAACATAGTATTTTTCTCTTTATTAAGAGGCCAGTCACACACCTGATACAGCCTCGTTATTTTTGTAGACAAGGCATTACATTTCCTGTTCAAAATGAGGTGGTTGGGGTGATGCCACAGACAGGCTGTCTCTCCTGTTTTCTGTTTGCAGTAGAGCGAGGCTCGATATCGAGGTCAGTTTTATAAATCTTCCTTATGGAACCATGCTCAGAATGTGATATTATTTAGGAGAGCCACTGCACATCCTGAAAACTGTTCAAAAATTAAAGCCAGGCACAAAAAGACCTGAAAAAGAGCAGCATATTAGTCCCTGTTACCATGTTAGCATGGACTGACTAATAAAAACTCTACAAATTGCCATAGAGTCACTAGGCTTTGGCAGAGTGCCTGAAAATTTCCTAAATTAAGTGAAGTATTTTGATTTTAAATAGATAAACTCCATGCCATTCTCTCGTGGATATTCAGGGGCACTTTCCATACCTCCTACTTCACATACTAACTCAAATCAAACAATGAAACTGATAATCAAACAACAAAACTGAATTGAAACCTCGAAATTTACAAAGGTATAATTCCTCAAGGAGATAAAACTCTCCTGATACCCTCAGTCTAGATTCAACCAAAAACAATCACCAGTGAAACTAAAGGTGAGCCATCTGAAATTATATAACCCATGTAAAAATAGAATTACCATTTTAATAATACTACATATTAATATAATGATACTAGCTATTCACAGAGCATACTCACTTATCCCCTTTGATCCTCCCAGCGACCCTGTGAAGTTGGAAGAGCAGGTGTTTATCATTTGTGTTATGTCATCTCCATGTTTATTCAAACGAATACTTTCTCTAATAACTTGCAGCTAGCTTCTCCATCTAGTAAACAGCAAGTGTAGGGTTCAAACGTGGGTATTCTCTTCTTTTTAACTATACAGAAATCTTTTTATTATACTAGGAGTCCACCTTCAGGAAAATAACAGAAATTGTTTCCTGCATAGGACATTAAATTCCAGGCTTAACATTTGAGAGCTGATCTGACGGATGGTCCCACGACAGGTATCACCATTGTTTTTTGAGCAGTTTCTTTAAGCATCATCCACAAAACTTCAGGTAATTTATATATTTCAATCAGTGATCCATTTCTTCACGTTTTAGCTCAAGTGATGTTGAAACATATATTGCTACCTGCCTGCCTACATATTTTCCAAGCTTGCAATCACAGTTAAACATTGTTTTTTTAGTTGTACATCTTCAGAAAATGAAAAAACTAATATAACTGAACATAGACCAGATTTAGCCATGACAGCTATGTTATAGCATTTTTTTTTCCTTAAGAATACTGTATTAGCCCTGGAATTACAGGCGCAGTGGTTCACACCTGCAATTCTAACACTTTGGGAGGCCAAAACAGGAAGATCTCTTGAGGCCAGGAGGCCAAGAACTCAGCCTTTAGAGCAAAACAACTGGGTATGAAAAACCAGTACTACCTTATACTAGTTTGGAGATGGACTTTGGGCAAATCAATGAACTTCATGAAGCCCCAGCTTCCTCCTCTGTGAAACAGAAATAAGAATAATGATCCCTTGCAGCAGGTGTAAGAACTGAAGGAGAGATTTTGTTCAAAAACCATAAATGAACTGTGCGTAGGTGAAGCCTACCTATTATGCACTAATATTTTATTTTCGCTTTGGCTTTGGGGGAGGGAGATATTTCTAAAATCCATTGCACATGACCCTGAATAGTAAAACAGAGTTAGTGATCTAAGCTGAATCATTACTGATGACTCAGGCATTATTGTAAAGAAGAACCCATCCTGCAATACAGAACGTCTAGAAGTCCACTGTCGCATCAAGAGTCTGTCCTTGCACTAAACTATGCCCAGAAAGGTACACCTTCTCAACTGCTGTGTCTACTTTCTAGTTTTTCCATCTCCCCTTCTGCTCTTGTATTTCATTTGTCCCTATGTTGCCTGCTACTTTGGTGCTCCTGTGATCTGGGAAGCTCTACAAGTCGCCCTAGAGTCACTCAGCTTTGGCACTGAGTTCCTAAAGAAGTGAGTTGTTTTTATCTTAAGCTGATAAACTATCCTGGATGTTCAGAAGCACTTTCCATACTTCCTGCTTCTTTGTGTTCCAAATAGTTACTGTTATCAAAGAAGTTTCCTATGAATAACAAAGTGTGATTGAAGATAATGTTTGAATACATAAAGGCAGATCAAAACCTGTGCTACCCGGATTCCATGGTTGGCTGCAGTAAGAAAAAAGGCAAGCTCTGGCTTTGCCTAATGCTCTGAAGCCACTGAGTACCTGGAGATGCTTGGTCCCACCCTCCCCATCCTTCATTCTAACTCCACCTTGGGTATTGTTGCCGAGGCCACTGTCACCTTAGGCTTCAGGGAGCTAACAGTGTTAACCCCTCAACTCAAGATTTTATATTTGCCTTGGAAAACACTTGGAATCTCCCTCAACTCTTGTATTTTTCCCTTATTCTTCACTCTGTTCTGCAGCCCGCTTTCCAGAGCCAAAGTACCAAGCACAGCAATGTTTTGGAATGAATGGGCGGATAGTTTCCTGGCAATCAATGCAGCCAGCTGAACTCATGACTGTCTCTTCTCTTCTCACTTAAGTCCTCATGACCCAGCTTGTTGTTCTCAGTCTGCATGGCCTTCCGTCAGCACATTAGAGTGGCCAGCCTGAAATGCTGAGTGTACAGTGAAATGTTATTTATAGCACTAAAGTAGGTATTTGCCCCTATTCATTAGGCTCTCTTCTTATACTCCTAATGTATCATTGCTGCAACTTTCGTTTCATTTCTAAACACTGTTCCATCATTATTGGTTGATCTCCTTGAGTATCCTGCAGAGTAACCTTTGATGTCCACAGAGATGGCAAAAAACTATACTAATAAGTACTCACCTCATTTTCAAAGAAGGGGACATCAAAATCAGCTGACCACAGGATTTGTTCTGTGTACATCCTTCAGAAGTAACCTTCCCCAGATTACACTTCAGGAAACAGGGCTTTTGCTTATGAAAATGAA
Source organism: Callimico goeldii (assembly GCA_963573925.1). NCBI lineage: Eukaryota > Metazoa > Chordata > Mammalia > Primates > Cebidae > Callimico > Callimico goeldii. Next base: position 15,487 of record CAUYOR010102647.1, on the reverse strand, counting down.
CTCAATGTTCAGCAAATATTTATTAAAGAACTATTATTTATAAACTACTGTTCTAGGTGCTTGGGATACACGTCAATTAACAAACAAAATCTTTCCCTTCACAGAGCCTACACTCTGCCACAGAAAGACATAAACAGAAAACATTTAAAATAATATTATGATATTAGATGATCATAAGTGTGAAAAAAAAAAAACAGAAAGCACAGCAGGGGAGATACTGCAGCCCATATGAGGGGAGATACTGCAGCCCATATGAGTGGAGATGATACTGCAGCCCATATGTTGCAGTATTTAATAGGGTGGTCGGGGTTGGCCTCATTGAGAAGGCCACATTTAATCAAAGACTGGAAGTAGGTGAAAGAGTTAACCAAATAGATGGTAAAGAAAATTCCAGAAAGAGGCCGGGCATGGTGGCTCACACCCATAATCCCAGCACTTTGGAGGCCAAGGCGGGCAGATCACCTGAGGTTGTGAGTTCAAGACCAGCCTGACCAACATGGTGAAACCCTGTCTTTTAAAAAAAAAAAAAAGGAAAGAAAATTTCAGAAAGAGGAACCATCTAGACCAAAGGCCCTAAAACAGGAGCAGGCCTGGCAAAATGGAAAAACATTTGTCTGCCCAGTAAGACTAAAGCAGAGTGAATGAGGGCTGAGAGAAAGGAAATGAACGCAAGAGGTGGGGGGAGGCAGTCCATGGGGGTTTGGGGGCCATTGCAAATGCCTTGGGCTGTTCCTCTGATTGCTGATATATGAGCTGAGGATTGTATAGTATACCTGGTTTACATATTTTTTTAACATCTCTCTAGCCACATGTTGAGAACAGACAGTGAAGGAGACAAAGAGAGACGCAAGGGAACCAGTTAAGAGGCTGTTTCAGGACTCCAGACAAGAAACTGGAGTTGGAGGAATGGGAATGGTAACAGGAAAGAGGGTGAGAAGTAATTAGCTTCTAGCTACAAATCTTGGATGATAATGTATCTTGTTTCGTTTGGGCTATTGTAACAAAATACCTTAGACTAGGCTCACGCCTGTAATCTCAGCACTTTGGGAAGCCCAGATGGGTGGATCATCTCAGGTTAGGGGTTCAAGACCAGCCCGGGCAACATGCTGAAACCCCATCTCTTCTAAAACTACAAAATTAACGGTGTGTGGTGGTGGGTGCCTATAATTCCAGCTACTTAGGAGGCTGAGGCAGGAGAATCACATGAACCTGTGAGGTGGAGGTTGCAGTAAGCTGAGATCGTCCCACTGCACTCCAGCCTGGGTGACAGAATGAGACTCCATCTCAAAAAAAGAAAAACCACCTTAGACTAGGTAATTTATAAACAAATTTATTGTTCACAGTTCTGGAAGCTGGAAAGCTCAAGATCAAGGTGCCAGCAGATTTAGTATCTAGTGAGGCATTGCTCTCTGCCTCAAAGACGTCACCTCTACCTGTGTCCCCACTTGTTAGAAGGAGTGAACAAGTTCCCTTGGGCCTTTTTTATTTTTTAATTTTAATTTTAATTTCTATTTCCATTTTGTTTTGAAACAGGATCTCAATCTCTCACCCAGGCTGGAGTGCAGTGGCACGATCTCGGCTCACTGCAACCTCCGCCTCCCAGGTTCAAGTGATTCTTCTGCCTCAGCCTCCTGAGTAGCTGGGATTACAGGCACCCAGCACCACACCTGGTTAATATTTGTACTTTTTTTTTTTGAGATGGAGTTTTGCTCTTGTTGCCCAGGCTGGAGTGCAATGGCGTGATCTCGTGTGGTGTGCAATGTGTGCAATGGCTCACCACAACCTCCGCCTCTCAAGTTCAAGTGATTCTCCGGCCTCAGCCTCCCAAGTAGCTGGGATAAAAGGCATGTGCCACCACGCCCAGCTAATTTCGTATTTTTAGTAGAGACAGGGTTTCTCCATGTTGGTCAGGCTGGTTTTGAACTCCTGACCTCAAGTAATCAGCCTGCCTTGGCCTCCCGAAATGCTGAGATTACAGGCATGAGCCACGGTGCCAAGCCACCATGCTCAGCCTCGGGCCGTTTTTATAAGAGCACAAAGCTCATTCATGAGTCTGGACTGTTGATGGCCTAATAACCTCCCAAAAGCCCCGTCTCTTAATACTACAGCATTGCAGATTATGTTTCAACATAAGAATTTTGGGGGCACACATTCAGACCATAGCACAATGACTGTGCCCTACCACAGTGGAATTATTGCCAAAAATAGAACTAACCCTACCCACTTTGGGCTCCTTTTATTGCTTTTGCTTTTTTTTTTTTTCAAACCCTGCAAGTTGCATCCAAATCTGTATTTCTTAGAGTCTTTTATTACGAGAAAAGGTAGGGGGAAGACAACTTAATCACTTAAACACTTTTGAGCATTATACTTTAAAAGTTATTTCCATTAATATTAAACATCGTAAAGCAGAGTTCTCTCGCTTTATACCTACCAATAATTGAAGACATTTTCCAACATATTCATTTGCTAGCATCTTTGGTTAGCATAATCATTTATTGAGTTGAAGTTGACAGAGGCATATTTTGCATACTGCGTGTGCCGACACATATGTATCCCAGATCCCACCAAAGCCATTCTGTCTTGTGGAATTCAGATGCATTTGCCCAAGCCTAGGATTGCATGTCGTATGCAAAGTCCTATGCCAGCTGAAAGATTTTAGCAATGCCTGGGCATTTCTCTCATCTAGACTCCTGTTTCTGGTCCTTCTGGGTCCTCACCTGCTTCTCTCTTTCCCACCATCCACATTTAGCATCTGTGTGAGACCATTTACTGAAGACGTGACAGACATTCAAAAGGGAAGCAATGTGGCAGACATTCAAAAGCCTTAACTTTCCATATTGGATGTCACTATTTCTAAAAGCTGCTTCAGCATCCCTTCTACCAGCAAATTTTGCAGTTTCTTCTTTTCCTGTAGGTCCAGCCCCAGCTGGGTTCCCTGGTTACTCCCTCCCGCCCTATTCTCCTCCCACCCTTTCTGCTTTCCTTTGTACCTGAATTCTTTCATGTTCAGTTTAAAACTCCTAACCTATCTCTTTGCCTACCAAGCTCCTTCCAATCTAGCCCCTAAAGGAGCTTATTGTTTTCTCCATAACAAGACAGTTCTCTGCCTGAAAGAAGTCCTCCCGCTAGTTGTGAACGTTTTACATTTTCCTCCAACTCTCAGATTGATGGGGTTCAGATCCTTTCCCAGAATTACAGCACCTTGGCATTTGAGAAAATGACAGAGGCAGAAGGTCATTCTTACCTTCCCTTCACCTTTCTTTGCTGAAGCAGATCATAAAACCCTCATTCAAGAGGTGCCCTTCCTGAACCTGGGAGAAGACACAGGGACACAGAGAGGAATCTGAACCATGTGACTTCCTAAGTTCCTCCAGTTTATTTCCATTAGATTAGACCCTTTGACCAATCACACCTCCACAGGACTATACATTTCGTCAAGCCTAAGCATAAAAATATGCAGGTTTCCCTGTGCCTTTGGATCTTTATTGGCTCATGGCTATAATCCCAGAATTTTGGGAAGCCAAGGAGGGTGGATCACCTAAGGTCAGGAGTTCGAGACCAGCCTGACTAATACGGTGAAACCTCGTCTCTACTAAAAATACAAAAATTAGCCGGGCATAGTGGCATGCACCTGTAGTCCCAGCTATAGAATTGAGTATTCTGGGCCCTGTTAAGGTGTTCTGAATTCAGACATTTGATGGTGATGAGGACAAAGGAATGGGTGACCATGAAAACCTTCAACTCTTCCTTCCCCAGCCCATTTTCAAAGATGAGAAAGAGTCCTGGAAGGACGAAACAAAAAGAGAAGGGGTAAAAAATACTCAGCACTCAACATTTGGGCTTTTATTTTCTGTATATTTAAGTAGAACTTCTTTTCAGCTATGCTCAATACTTTCTTAGGATGTGTCATTTACTGGAAATAAAAACATCTTCATCAGCTGAAACTGAAAGGGTGATTTTGGTTTTTTTCAATGTAACTGGAATATTTTTGGGAACCGCCAAAATCTCCATGATAACTGGATAAAAATCCAAAGATAAAACTTGTATGGAATTTCTTTCAGCTTCGGTATGTGTTATTCAATGTAGTAATTAAAACCTATTTTAGAAATTATATTCAGAAATGTTTCATAATTAAAGTGATTTTTCATTTTATTTCATCCTATAAAATGCTTACCATTTTCTAGCTCCATGGCTAAAAAAATTTTAAATAAGGTAACCCCTAGTCCCTGCAGTTCTTACCAGTTTAAACTTTTATCTTTGTTAAAACCATTTTCTATCTCCTGTGAGTAAATTTTTTTATGTTACTTTTTTGAGATGGAGTCTCGCTCTGTGGCCCAGGATGGAGTGCAATGGCACAATCATGTCTCACTGCAACCTCTGCCTCCCAGGTTCAAGTGATTCTCCTGCCTCAGTCTACTGAGTAGCTGGGACTACAGGCACGCCACCATGCCTGGCTAATTTTTGTACTTTTAGTAGAGATGGAGTTTCACCAGATTGGTCACGCTGGTCTTGAACTCCTGACCTTGTGATCCACCCGCCTCCACCTCCCAAAGTGCTGGGATTACAGGTGTGAGCCACAGCACCCGGCCAAATAAAAAATTTTTAAGTAAGATAACCCCTAGTATTTGCAGTTCTCACCAATATAAACACTTATCTTTGTTAAAACCATAGAAAACGCAGTAGCATTATACCTCTCATCAAGAGATGTATTTCCATTCAATTGTACTTCTTATGTTTAATAATTATCAATATTTATTATGTATTTAAGGATTTTTGATAAAATGCATACTGATAGTAACTATAAAGATAACTCAAAGAATGTTTTTTCTTAGAGCTTTCTAACTTCAGGAAATGAGGTAAATGTTAAGAATTACAATTATATGCATATTTTGTTTGGAATAAATATGATGGTGTTACCAACAGAAGTTGTTCAATATAAAATGTATTCTATTAGGATAAAAGTCTATGGAGGAATAGACTAGAAATAAGATTCAAGTAGAAAAAAAGAATTACTTTTGTAATGCTGAAGAGCTTATTCATGCATGTTTTCAATAGTTGGATGATAGTAGTATCAACTTACATTATAGTTATAGATTCCATAGGATACTATTAAAAGAGATACGTTTTATTTTAAAATGTATTTATATATTTATTTTTAGAGACAGGGTCTTGCTCTGTCACCCAGGCTGGATTTGCGGTGGCCCAGTCATAGCTAATCGCACATCGACTTTTCAGGCTCCAGCGACCCTCCCACGTGACTCCTGAGTCATTGGGACCACGGGTGTGTGCCACCACAACTGACTCCTTTTTGTTTTTTTGTAAAGATGGGGCTCTCACTATGTCACCCAAGCTGGGTTCCAACTCCTGGGCTCAGACAATCCTCTTTCCTCAGTGCTGGGATTTACAGGCATGAGCCACTGCGTTCAGCCTATTTTACTTTTGAATGTCGATATTTGCAACATGGTAGAATTTACATTCTTTGGAACTATTGCAAAATATGTTACATTATGATGAAAAATTTTAGATGTTGACTTTAAAATATAGGAGCAAATACATCGTTTTTCAAAATTCTTTAAGGGAGAAGTGAACAAAACGTTCAAAAGCCAGTGCCTTTATAAAACCCTAGATGCCCCTTCTCACTGTGTCACCATCCTCCTAAAGTAAAAACGGTTTGAATTTTGTGTTATTTAGTTTCTTCTTTTTGCAACTTTATCTCATGTCTATATATCCAGGCACATACTGTTAGGTTTATCTGTTTTGACCTTTGATATTTTTACTCAATATCACATTTGTGAGAGTCATCCATACACAGATATGTTAAAATAGCTTCATCATGTTCACTGCTGTATCATATTCTTTTGCATAAACTATAACCATTTGTTTAACAATTATTTGGGCAATTGACATTTGAGTTTCCAGATTTCTAGTTTTAATTTTATCATTATTATTTCTATAGTCAGAGTCCCACTGTGTCACCCAGGCTGGAATCATGGCTCACTGCAGCCTCAAACTCTTAGGCTCAAGCGACCCTCCTACCTCATTCTCCTGAGTAAATGGGACTATAGGTGCACGCCACCACACCCAGCTGAGATTTTTAGTTTTAAAAAAACAATGCTGTTGGCCGGGCATGGTGGCTCACCCCTGTAATCCCAGCACTTTGGGAGGCCGAGGCGGGTGGATCTCGAGGTCAAGAAGTCGAGACCATCCTGGCCAACATGGTGAAACACCATCTCTACTAAAAATACAAAAATTAGCCGGGCGTTTGGCATGCGCCTATAGCCCCAGCTACTCGGGAGGCTGAGGCAGGAGAATCGCTTGAACCCGGGAGGCGGAGGTTGCAGTGAGCCGAGACTGCACCATTGTGCTCCAGCCTGGCAACAGAGCAAGACTGTGTCTCAAAGAAAAACAAAAACAAAAACAAAAAACAAAAACAAAAAAACATGCTGTTATTAACATTCTTTACTCCTGGTAACCAAGGACAATAATTTTTCTGTAGTATATACTTAGAAGTGAATATTACTGGGTCATGGGCTGAATGCACAGTCAACATTACAAAATAAGGCCAAATTGTTTTCCAAAGTGATTGTACCAATTTAACCTACCTCTAGTAGCGTGTCAGACTGCAGATGTCCACATTCTCACTAACACTTAGTATTGTCAGTCTTTTTGATTTTAGCCAAACTGGAGAGCCAAATTTATTATTTTAAATTTGTATTAATGAGGGCAAACATCTCTTAATTTGTCTGTTGACCATTCATGTGTCTTCTTCTCTGAAATATGCATTCATGCCTAGATTATAATTTTTACGTTTTGTCTATTTCATTTTTCAGGTCTAGTGCAATGTAATGGACAAACAAAAATTGTATATATTCAAGGTGTGCAACCTGATAATTTTTTTTCCCTCTTACTTTTGGTTGACATAATAATTACACATATTTATGAAATAAGAGTGATATCTCCTTTCTTTCCCTACTTCCTGTTTTCCTTATTTCTTTTTCTAAATTTTATATTAGTGGAGTATATTTATTGCAGCTGATGGACCGATACTGATTTCTTTTTTTTTTGAGATGGAGTCTTGCTCTGTTCAGCCCAGGCTGGAGTGCAGTGGCATGATCTCGGCTCACTGCAACACTTGCCTCCCCTATTCAAGCGATTCTCCTGCCTCAGCCCACCCCCCCAAGTAGCCGGGACTACAGGTACGAGCCACCAGGCCCGGCTAATTTTTGTATTTTTAGTAGAGATGGGGTTTCGCAATGTTGGCCAGGATGGTCTCAATCTCCTGACCTTGTGATCCACCTGCCTTGGCCTCCCAAAGTGCTGGGATTACAGGCATGAGCCACCGTGCCCAGCTACATTGTTTAGTTTTTTGTTTTTAGAGATGGAGCCTTGCTATGTTGCCCAGGCTGGACTCAAGCTCCTGGGCTCAAACAATCCTCCTGTATCAGCCTCCCGAGTAGCTGGGATTATAGATGCTGGGGAACCCAGTTTCTCTATGTTTTCTCATGGCTCAATAGCTTACTTATTTTTATCACAGAATAATATTTAATAGTATAGATGTGCCACAGTTCACCTACTGAAGGACATCTTGGTTTCTCTGACAGTTAATTTAATGTGTCAACTTGAATAGGCTAAGGGATGCTCAGTTAGCTGGCAAAATATTAATTTCTGAATGTATCTGTAAGTGCGTTTCTGGAATAGATTAGCATTTGAATTGGTACTCTAAGCAAAAATCTCCCTCGCTAACGTAAATGGCATCCTCTAATCTGTTAAGGGCGCAAATAGAACAAAAGGGAAAAGGAAAGGCAAATTTGTTCTCTTTTATTGAGCTGGGATATCCTTTTTCCTCTGCCCTCAGACAGGACTCGGGGCTCTTGGGCTTTTGGACTTGGACGGGGACCTGTAACATTGGCTCTCTGGTTCTCGGGCTTTTCAGGTTGGACTGGAATGACATCACTGGCTTTTCTGAGCTCCCAGCTTGCCGTGGCAAATTGTGGGATTTTCTAGCCTCCCTAAAAACATGAGAGCCATTCCCTCATAATAATGTCTGTCTATCTATCTATCTCTCCCTCCATCCTGTTGGTTCTGTTTCTCTGGAGAACCCTGACTGGTACAGTTGCCTAAGATGATTTTGTGTTTTGTCTTGAGACAGGGTCTCACTCTGTTACCCAGGCTGGAGTGCAGTGGTGTGATCACTGCTCACTGCAGTCTTAACTTCCCAAGCTAAAGCAATTCTCCCCCCTTAGCCTCGTGAGTAGCCGGGACTACAGGCACACACCCACACACTCAGCTAATTTTTTTTTTTTTTGTAGAGTCAGGGTCTCGCTATGTAGCCCAGACTGGTCAAACTCCTGGGCTCAAACAACCCGCCTGCCTCAGCCTCCCAGAGTGCTAGGACTGTAGGTGGCTCATACCTGCAATCCTAGCACTCTGCAAGACTGAGGCCGGGGGATTGCTTGAGCCCAGGCCTAACAAATTTTAAAGTTTGGTTTTATATTTAAGTCATTGGCTAATCTTGAATTAATTCTTGGGTATAATATGAGGTAGAGATCACATTACTTTTCTTCCATATTGCTAATCATTTTTCCCAGAGCCTCTTAATTTTTTCTCCCATTTTCCCCCATGATCTACAATTCCAGTTTTGTCCTGTATCAAGTTAATGCACCGATCTGTTTCTAAGCTCATGATTTTCTTCCACTGTTTGTCTGCCCTGAGCTTATAACCCAATGTCTTAATGACTACAAACGCATTAAGTCTTGGCATCTGGCAGGACGTTCTCTGACATAGTTCTTCAGGACCATAGTAACTGAGCTGGGATATTCTTCTTCCACGGAAATTCTAGAGCCAGTTTCTTGATTCCACGAAAAATTCCACTGGGATTTGGTTGGAATTTGTACTGAAGCTATTTCTCAATTTGTGGAGACTCAAAATCTTCACGCTATTTCTTTTGTTCTTTTGCTCCGTAACTATGATATTTCTCTCCACTTATTCAAATAGTTTTTAAGATTTTGAATAAAGTTTTTTATTTTCTGCATAAATATCTTATAATTTGTATTAGATTTATTTCAGAACTTTACATTTTCTGTTGCAATTGTGAAAGTTCTCTTTTTTAACATTACTTGTTCTGTTTGTTGCAATTTACTCTTTTTTTTTTTCATTTTGAGATAGTGTCTCTCTGTGTTGCTCAGGCTGGAACGACGGGGTACAATCATATCACACTGCAACCTCAAACTTCTGGGCTCAAGCAGTTCTCCCACCTCAGCCTCCTGAGTAGCTAGAACTATAGGGGCCACACCATCAGGCCTGGCTAATTTAAAAGAACAAATTTTTTTTTTTTTTGACATGGAGTCTTGCTCAGTTACCCAGGCTGGAGTGCAGGGGTATGATCTCAGCTCATTGCAACCTCCACCCTGAAGGTTCAAGCAATTCTCCTGCCTCAGCCTCCCAAATAGCTGGGATTACAGGCACCTGCCGCTGCACCCAGCTAATATTTGTATTTTTAGTAGAGACGAGGTTTCACCATCTTGGCCAGGCTGGTCTTGTGATCCATCCACCTCGGCCTCCCAAAGTGCTGGGATTACAGGCATAAGACAATGTGCCTGGCCTTTTAAAAAATTTTTTTTGTACAGATGGGGTTGTGCTTTGTTGCCCAAGTTGGTCTTGAACTCCTGGCCTCAAGCGATCCTCCTACCTTGGCCTCCCAAAATGCTGGGCTTACAGGTATGCGCCACCACACCCAGCCTAGACTATTTCTTCTTATTATCCTGTTAATTAGCTAGGCCCTCCAATACTTTTACACAGAATTTGATAAGACATAGTCCCTCTTCTTGGAGTGCTTCATAGGGGGAAATAAACACATCCATATTATACAGTGTGGTAGGATATAGTTACAGTTTGTATACAGACCATGGAAACTAAATATGGCCATGTTGAATTCTGCCTTAGAAAACAGGGATCATTTCTGCTCTGTGCTTATTATCATAGGTTAAAAGTACAAATTAACATTTTAATAATTGAAGTCAGTTATATAAGCATTCACAAGATCTTGCAACAGAGGTAGGAAATTGCTTCTGAAATAAGAAGACAGATATAAAACCAAGACTCATTTTATCTAGTGAACGTACACCTATAAAGCTCTTAGCCAACATTTCCCCAGTCCCTGCAGATAGAATGCTGTGCAGACACCGTCCCTGCTCTTGGTTATTAACTGGGTGGGGGATGGCAAGTCTATTTAAAGACCGAAGAGTCTTTGCATCAACTGGTTCTTCCAAGAAAATAACAAACATGTGGGACTCAGGTGTAACCCATGACAGAGACTATGGAAATACCATATTGGTTGAAACTTTTGCTCGTATTGATTTAAAATCTGCCTTTCTGATGGAGGTTGCAGTGAGCCAAGATTGCACCACTGCACTCCAGCCCGGGTAAGACAGTGAGACTGTTTCAGAAAGATAAAATAACACAAAATAAAAGCCGCCTTTCTGAAACTCTTAATGACTATTCCTAGTTTTGCCAAAGAAAAGAAAATGATAAAGTATATTTTCCTCCATTTGACAGTAATTAAAGTACGTGAAAAGACGTTTTTTTCTCTTCTCTCCTAAGCCTTTGTTTTCCTTGGCTTACCTCTGTTTTTTTCGAGAATGGGGATGTTAACCCAGTGTGTCCTAGCCACCCTCCTCCTCAGACCATCGTTCATCCTCATCTCTCATGAAAACCGTCCTTCCAAACCGAAAATAATCCCCGAAGTGAGAAATCACCAGTGCAGGGTGGATGGAAACTATCATCAGCTATTTGTGGAAGTTAAAAATATCCCTTTTGGACAGGAGTGAATTTCCATTGGTTCATTTGGTTCCTCAGTGTAGAACTCAGACCTAGCTTTATGCATTTCGGGAAATCAGATTTCAACTTCGTACCCATAAGAACTTCTACAATGAGCCTTTTTCACACAAATAACTGTTAGACCATGTCTCCCCATGTTATATGTATCAATTAGTAGTTACTCTTTTTAGTTACGTTTTCATTGCTTCTTTTTGTTGCAAATGACAGGAACCCCAATTCAAATATTCTTAGACAATTGAAAAAAAAAAACAGGAAGGAGATTTACTGGCTTTTTCATAATCCAGTCAGATAACTGGAAATCCAAGGGCATTTACCCTTCAGGCACATCTCAGTGCAGGCCCTCACTGTTTTGAGGATTGGTCTTTTGACATCTGCTGGGTTTGCTTTCTTCTGTGAAGCCTCCGTGCTCAAATAGTGCTCCCCTTAAGATGGCAAGATGGCTGCTTGGAATTTGGGGCTAACGCCTCATCCTCTCAGTAACCAGTGATTTTGTCTTCCCAACAGAAATCCCAGGATTGGGTCTCATTGGCTCTGGGTGAGTCTTGTGACATCTCTGAACAAAGCAAAGGATGCCCCTCTCTAACTGGCCAGGCCTGTACCATGGAGCTAGAAATTGAATTAGCTCAAGTCAATCTCAACCCCATCTTTTTAGACTGAAAGTAGGGAAAGGGTAGCTTCCTAAAGAAGGGGGAAAGGTTATCAGGCTTTCAGTAAAAACGGTTGTTTACTTCAGCTCTACATTTTGGTTATATTAACCTTTGTTAACTATTTTTCTAATTTCCATTAGAAATGGGAATCCCACTTTCCTAATTCTAATGTCAGTGTCTTCAGTAGCTCACTCTATGGTTTTGGCTAAATCATTTAACCCCTCTGAGTTAATTTACTCACTAAAATGAAGGAAAGAAGAAAGTGAAATAATCCTAAAGCTCTTTTCACTCTCAGTTCCCTCATTTTGTGATATGTGTTAAGGGAGTGGAGGGAAACAAGATTTAAAATATATTCTCAATTGAAAGCAATGATCATATTAAAATTCCTGCGGCTCTAGGGTCTTTCAAGTGTGCTAGTTCCCTGGGAATCCTTAAATTAAATTCTAGAAATTGCCATCAAATGTCTACAATCAATTAATTGGCAAGCACTCTTATAAATGGAAAAGGGCTCTTGGGACGTATTCAGGAGAGGAATTCTGATTTCATAATTGCAAATTATCACCAAAAACAAAAAGAAGATGGGGATCTAAAGAAATAGTTTTAATTGCAGGCTCTATTAAACTCCCATTTTTCAAAAGCTATCTCAAGAAAGATAGGAGGGAGGAAAAAAAACCACAAGGGAAAAAAATGTTATTGGCCTATAAGAAATACCAGGAAGTCCACAATCCAGAATAATTGGAGGTGTGCCTTGTGAGACATGGCACGGTGTGTGAGAAAGACAAACAGAGGCTTGGATTCGGACAGAATTACCTGTACAGGTTGTCTCTGCACTTACTGTTTGCTGGTTGCAGGAACCTGGGCAATTTACCAGCCCACCTGAGTCAGTTCCTTCTCTATAAAATGAATATAATGATTTTGCTTCAAGAGAATGGGATCACAGAAAATTAAGCCCCTGGCACCAGAAAGTCACTCAGTGGACCCTCCTTCTTTCCTCAATAGGCCTGACCTTGTAAACATTTGTTTCAATGACTTGTCGAAAATCAGAGACATTCCCTTAATATAAATTATATGAAACTAAAGGGATAGGAATTCCACTAGATAACAGTTGAAGTCCAGCAAGTTCTCCCCTTACCAGGAGTCCTTCAGCCTTCGTGTTTTGAAAGTCCTGTTTTGGAGATGAGGAGAGCAAGTAACTTGCATGAACTCACATAAAGCAAGAAAGTGGCAGCAGGGATCTTTGGTATCCCTTAAACAACTGCAACCTCAGTTGCCTCAACTACACAATTCAAACAATAATCATGTTTACCTATTTGACAGATTATTCTGAAAAGCAAATTAAATCTCTTTTGGGAAAACTTAAACTGTGAAGCACTGCATAAGACAATGGTCATTCAGGGATGCCATGTGCAGCCGTGTGGGTGATGCACTGCACAAAGGCTGCACAGAAGGGGACACCATTCACTTCGTAGACATAGATTTGTATGTTTAGTGCAACAGCTTGCTGATTGGTGGCAACAAAATGCCTCATGACACAAAACTGGTAATTAACAATCTCCAACAGAAGTAAATGTCTTGAAAACAGAGAGCCCTTTTTTTTTTCTAATTTGCGCAAAAGTACCTTATAAGTTAGCAATGTTCTTATGGTTAATTATTACAAGTAAGTCCAAAACACAGAATAAATCTTATACATAAAAACTATGGAGTAGAGGCTGGGTGTGGTGGCTCATGCCTGTAATCCCAACACTTTGGAAGGCTGACATGAAAGGATCACTTGAAGCCAGGAGTTTGAGACCAGCCTGGGTAACACAGCAAGACCCCGTCTCTAAAATATATATATGTATATATATATATATATACACACACACACTCATACACGTACACACACACACACACACACACACACACACATATATATATATAAATTTGTGTATATGGCTCACACTTGGATCCTAACTACTTGGGAGGCTGAGGTGGGAGGATCACGGGAGCCCGGGAGTTTGAGGCTGCAGTGAGATATGACAGCACCACTGCACTGCAGCCTGGGCAACAGAGCAAGACCTTGTCTCTAAAAAAATTGTTAAATAAATAAATTAATTAAAAACTATAGAGAAGAGTGTTTGTAAAAATCATAACTCTGAAAATAGAATGGACAGTGAGTTTCCTATTCCTTGAGGTATTCAAGTAAAGGCTGACTCAACCTTAATGAAGAATATTATATTACAAATGTCTAGATCAAGTGAAAAGATGGAATGAATCATCTCTACAGGAAAGAGAGTTAGCACTTACTGAGCATCAACTATGTGCTAGGTATTGTGCTAGAACCTTCACACACTGTTACCTCATTGAATTCTGGTAAGAGCCCTTCAGGTTTGGTGTTTTGAAACTCCTGATTTCGAAATTAGGAGATCAAGTAACTTGCATGAACTCATATAAAGCAAGTAAGTGGCAGCATGGAACTGTCAGATTCTGTTAGTTTCCTACAGCTGCTATAATAAATTACCACAAACCTAGAGGCTTACGAACAACACAAATGGGCCAGGTGCGGTGGCTCACGCCTGTAATCCCAACACTTTGGGAAACCAAGGCAGGTGGATCACTTGAGGTGATCAGAAGGTCGAGACCAGCCTGGCCAACAGAGTGAAAACCCGTCTCTACTAAAAATACAAAATTAGCTGGGCGTGGTGGCATGCGCCTGTAATCCCAGCTACTCTGGAGGCTGAGGCAGGAGAATTGCTTGAACCTGGAGGCAGAGGTTGCAGTAAGCCGAGATCTCACCACTGCACTCCAGCCTGGGCAACACAGTGAGACCTGGTCTCTCTCTCTCTCTCTCTCTCTCTCTCTCTCTCTCTCTCTCTCTCACACACACACACACACAAATGTATTATCTCACAGTTCTGGGGTTCAGAAGTCCAAAATGGGTTTCACTGGCTTAAAATCAAGGTGTCAGCAAGGCTCCATTCCTTTCTGGAGGCTCTAGAGGAGAATCTATTTTCTTACCTTTCGAGCTTCTAGAAGCTGCCCACCGTTCTGCACTCACAGCCCCTCCGTCTTCAAAGCCAGCAGTGGCTGGCCAAGTCTTTCCCAAATCTCATCACTTTGACACCGACTCTTGTACCTCTCTCCTCTTTTAGGACCCTCATGATTATATCAGGCCCACCTGGATAATATCCCTACTCTCAGATCAGCTGATTAACAGCCAACATCCGCAATGTTAAATCTCCCCTGCCAAGTAGCCTAACACATTAACAGGTTCCGGGAAGGAGGACATGGACATCATTGGGGTCCATTATTTCACCTCCACCACCTTTGAAGCCTCTGTTCTTTTCTTTATCTCATTCTCCCTTCTCACTAAGTCTCTAACGCCTTTTCCAATTCTAAATGAGGATTACAGGAAAAGTGAAAGTCAGGCTCCCTGCTCTTCAGGAGCTTTCGGAGAGGTTAGGGCGGCCAGATCAACCTGAGAACAGCGCTGAGCTCGGCTCAGGTCTGTAAGTGAAAAGCCTGGGATGGAAACCACAGCTGTACTCAGCTCACAGACCCCCAGCTATGCAAACCTAATGCAGATTTCCAGTGCTGTCACAGCTCTGGTCACAAGACAACTCCTGTGTGGATACAGATAAAAAGGGTGTAGAACTAACTGATTTGTGGGTTGGGTTGAGAAAAGAAAGCGATGTCCCAGAGGCAGGGGAGGGAGGGGCCGCTGCTGGGGAGAAAGTGGCAGCAGGGTCCCATGACAGAGGCCGAGGAGCACTTCCGAGGGTAAATGAGGTGGCCGCAGAGGCGTCAGGAGGAGAACCATTTCTTCTTTTTTTTTTTTGAGACGGAGTTTCGCTCTTGTTACCCAGGCTGGAGTGCAAAGACACGATCTCGGCTCACCGCAACCTCCACCTCCTGGGTTCAGGCAATTCTCCCGCCTCAGCCTCCTGAGTAGCTGGGATTACAGGCACGCGCCACCATGCCCAGCTAATTTTTTGTATTTTTAGTAGAGACGGGGTTTCACCATG
>CAUYOR010102646.1:0-38333 GCA_963573925.1 Callimico goeldii | reverse complement strand
TCCCTTCCCTCCCCTCCCCCCCCGCTTCCCTCCTCCCCCCCCCCCGCTTCCCTCCCCTCCCCTCCCCCCCCCGCTTCCCTCCCCTCCCCTTCCATGGCACTTCTGCAAAGTGTCCCTGCCTGCTTTTCTCCTCGACATCTGTCTAGTTTTAATTTGAAGTGACGTGTCTAGTTTCTACTTCTGGTTGGTGCTGGGGGGGGCGGGGTTTGTGTCTTCTCTCCTGCTCTGTGTCTGTCTGTCTATGCAAAAATAAAACAAAAAAGTTTCCATGAGGGAGCGGTTTTTCACAACTTCTTTTTGAGTCAGGAAATTTTCAGCATTTTAAAAATCAGTGGGATCAGAGTCACAGATGCGTACAGGCCATTTAAGAGAATGAGCGGGTGGCCGCGCCAGGCCCAGCGGTCTCAGGGACTCGCCGTGCTGTCAGCCTTGGGATGTCCGTGGGGACCTGCTGTGTGGAACTTTCTGGACAACGTACCTTTCCCATGGAGATGCTCCCACTTCCCGACCCCGCTGCTGGACTTCCCACCTCTGTCAGCGTTCCAGGTGGGAATGGAAACCAGCGAGGGGAAGAGCATCATTTAAATTAAATGCATATTTCACAGCAAAGACAAAAATTACCCCCAAACAATTCAATTTTTGCTTGACACTGATTGGAAGGTAAGAATTGATATAGCTAACTTTTTAAAAATTAAAATTATAGCATAAATTTTATTTATATTTAAAAATATGCCAAAGTGTATAATTCTGCTCAGTGATAACCAGTGCTAGAAAGTATCCGTTCTTTGTTGCTCACAGTAACTGATTCCTTGGAAGCAGAGTCACTACAGATGAACACTCCCCAGAGAGAGTCCAGGGGCCTGACACTCCGCTGTGGTGTCAGCGGTGCCCGGGTGCCCAGCAAGGAGGGGCCTCAGCCCACAGGCACTCTCCAGTAGCCCAGTCCTCCGGCTTCGTGGAAGTCCTTGTGAACCCGGTGCATCTTTGTCAAAGCAAAATGGGGCTTTCCTCGTGCTTGTGTCTAGGGCGGGGACTGAGGAAAAGAAATTCTGGAAGGCCGGAAGTGAGAGCCCTGGGTGCGGTCTTCTCTAAGCGGCCACTGCAGACGGGGTCTCACTGCCCACTGGGAGCAGCTCCGGCCACCGTCCTCCCCGTTCTATGCCTGAGCTCCAGCCTTGTCTGTCAAGATGGAAAGATGAACTCTGCGGCACTGTCGACCAGTTTGAAGGTTTTGACAGAAGGGAAACCATCAGGCAGGGTTTCCAAGAAGTCTTTGATGTGTGGACGGGGAGGCAGACAGGAGACAGGCTGAGGCCCTGCGTGTCCATCCAGAGGATGGCACATGCATAACAAAATCCCAAGCCCGTGGAATTCCAGGCCCACGAGGATCCCTACCCCGAATGCCCTGAATCTGCGTGTGCAGCCAATGGCGCCTCTCCAGGAAGAGCCTGCACACAGGCACGCCACCAGCCTTTGCAACCTTTTCTCTCTCTGCTCTAAGAACAGAATCCTCGTTGCCCAGAACCACACCCCACTCTGCTGTCGGCCAGTTCCAGAAGGACTGTGCCTGCCTGCAGCCATTGTCACCAGTCCTCTGCTGAAACGGTGCCACTCAGGATCCTCTCACCAACAGGCTGGGTTTTCCTTCCCCTCAATTCAAGTGACGGTGCCCTGGCAGGGCTGAGGCGTGCCATGGAGTATTTTGCCACGTGGATACACTTCACATGTCACGAAGAAACTCTGGCAGCAACAAAAGTCAGGGAGAAATGAGAATAAAATAAAGAGGAATCCTAGCATCACTGTGAACAGTGTGTGGCGGCTGTGTGGTGGGTGTGGCCTGGGCGTCTGTCACCGGAACTGGCCCCGGTCAGCCCGGCAAGGCCAGCCAGCACTTTCTTTCCCACTGCTTAGGAATTGTTGCTGCCGAGCGTGCCCGTGTTTACTTCTTAGCATTGACCCTTTTGCAAAACTGTGATCTAAAGCTGCTCTGCTGTTAATTGGAAATGCCCCTGCCATGCGGAGAAACGGCTCTTCGAGAGCAGAAGAAGGTGGCTCCCTGAAGGCCAGTTAGCTCCGCGATCTACCGGAGGGTGTCTGAGCTGGCCTAGATTTTATTCAGAGTTTGCAGCAGGGGGACAGAAGGGAAAAAGAACAGGTTTCTTTCAGTTGCTTTGTGCACTGGCATACATATAATTTAAATATTTACCCACTGGGAGAGGCTGCAGCGCTCAGGCCCACCGCTGCCAAAGGGTACTAATCCCGGGGCGTGAGCCTCTCGCTGGCAGAGGCCTGTTTTATGCTGATTGAATAACACATAGCACTTTTCTTGAGGAACCCCCACTATGATTTCAAAACACATCAGTTTCAATTAAACGCGAAGGAAAAAAATGTGCTCACTAATTCTGGGCTGCAGTTACTTATTGTGGAGCTGGCTGCTTTGAATTTGAAAAGAGTTTGATGGAGACTTAACCAAATGACATATAATCACGGAATATTTTTTTATTATACCTGGAGTGATAAAATTGCCAAATGGTGTACTGTTTGACTTTTAAAATAAATTACACCAAAACCTGTGTGCTGAAGTAAATCTAAGACGCAGCGCTGCTGAGTCCCACACCGGCTGACGGCATCCGGGAGGGTGAGCAACTGTTCTCCTGTCCGAGTGAGGCTTGATCTGTGGACCTTCCTGTGGACTTACCGTTGGCCTGGTGGAGTCCCCAGCCATGGCCCCTCTCTGCCCCTCTCCTGTGAGGAGGTGGGCTCAGGATAGGCAGTGTGGCTGGCTGCATCAAGAGGTGTGGGTGACCACCTGGAGACAGATGAGCTCAGGGTGCAGGAGCCCCATCTCCTTCCTCCATATTTTTCTACCAAAAGACCTCGGCGTGGAAGGGTCTGTGTCTTTATGACTGATGCTATGCACGTGCGTACCAGTCGGGGAGAGATGCGGGGTTTCTCCCAGAGGCAGACGGCACACCTACCTGTGCCAGGCCACTGTCGGCTGTACCTTCAGAAGCACTTTTGTGCTTGACTGTTTCTAATACTGCGCTCATTTAAAAAATTCCTTGAGAGTGAAAGTACATGTAGACCCTGTTAACTCTGAGTTGATAAGGACTGATTAGGAAGATGTATTTTTATTAGCATCGTGCTTATTGTTACAGAAAAGGCAAGAACGTATGTGCAAAATGGCACGTGCAATTTGGATGTGATGTCTACACATGTAGATTCTCACCTGTAAAAACTATTCATATATATATATATATGCACACATACATCTATTGAAACGTACATCTGTCTCCTGAAAGGTCAAGAGTTTCCAAGTCAGTTTTACTTATCACTTAGAGTAGTCCTCATAGTTGGGTGTACGTTTGGGTTTTTCTAAGACAGAAATGAAGAAAAGGAGTGTTTTGTGAGTTCCCTTCCCTCCCCTCCCCACCCCTCCACTCCCCTCCCTCCTTTCACTTTCCTTCCATGACTCTGTCTCTCTCCATTGCCCAGGTTGGAGTGCAGTGGTGCAATCTCGGCTCACTGCAACCTCTGCCTCCCAGGTTCAAGTGATTCTTGTGCCTCAGCCTCCTGAGTAGCTGGGATTACAGGTGCCCACCACCACACCCAGCTAATTTTTTTATTTTTAGTAGAGACGGGGTTTCACCACGTTGGCCAGGCTGGTCTCAAACTCCTGATCTCGGGTGATCCACTCATCTCAGCCTCCCAAAGTGCTGGGATTACAGGCATGAGCCATGGTGCCTGGCTAGATACGTTTCAAGGTGAGTTAGATGGGTTTGCTGCAGGGTAACCGTCTTCACCATTAAAAAATATGAGAACGATGGAGTTGGCCTGGGCTAGAAATCCCAGCTTGCTGGGGAGCCATCATACCTCCAGCTGCCCTATACAACATCTCCCAGTCACCCTAGGGTCTTGTGGCTGCTGGTTTAGAGGTGCTCATGCAGCTGTCCCCGCTGTCCCCACCCTGTGCAGGCTCAGGTGCATCATGGATGGGTCTGGGGTGACCTCTCTCCCACTTGGAGACTGCAGATGGCTGGGGTGCTGCCTCCGATGCATGGGCAAATTCGGAGGAGGCCCTTGGGTGTGCACCGGGGACTGAGATCCGCGGAAGCTGGTGAGGTGGCTCTGCCCCCCGCCCCCGAGATGTGTCCTCTAAAGAATCATCCACATGGAAGAGGCCTGGAAGGAGAGAAGCCATGTGGAAGCGATCCTGGAGGACTCCCTGAGCCAAGGGCTCTGGGGCACTGGGCCTGTCACTTCGGAAGCCACTGTGGGGCCCACATCCATCTTTATGGTAGAAAAGGTCTTCAAAGTATCGGTTGAATGTGCAGGGACAGAATGCCTGTTTCTTCTTCCATATTGTACTTATGTAAATACTTCCTAAGCAGAGAATATTTTCAGTTTTTTCTGAATAGCTGCTGCCACAGAGACCATGGCCAGTCTTATCTACACATCAACTGGAGGTTATTTTGTGTTTGGGGAATGTTTCACTGCAAAATGTTTCATAAAACTCCGGATGAAAGAGCTGCCACTCTCTCCCTCCCTAAGCACACCCTGAAGGGAGGCAATCCTTATATTGGAATTCACTGACACTCTTCATGTGGTGGTCTGCACTCAGCGCGACATGGGGGGCAGTGGGAGGCTGCTGTGCGACCAGGTGGGGTACAAGGAAGAGACTCCCTGTGCCCGCTGCAGCCAGGCCGTTTTGGAAGGTCCCTGCGGCTCCTTCCCCTTCAGACTCCACCCCCGAGGTTTGGTGCCGCCCTTGGGGTGTGTGTGCCTGTGCGTGTGAAGGTGCTAGTTTAACACGACACATACAGAGGCTGTTCTCCAGCCCACGCGGGCGAGGGTGCTGGGGGCTGGGCTGGGTGCTGGATGGTGAGCTCTGCCATCCTGCTGGCCTGACCCACCCTGAGCCACCTGGGGAAGCCTGTCCCCGTCTTCAGCCTGCTCCTCGCTCCCCTAGCTGCTGCTTTCCGCCCATTCGCTAAGATCTGAGGAACGAGGTCTCAGAGCTAGGAGGGCCTCCTGCCTGCCTGGGGCTTCCCTAGGAAAAGCCTGACCCTGCGCAGGGACTGGGAGTGGGGCTTCCCCAGAAAGGAAGTGAATTTGGAGCAGGGTGTAGGGGCCAGTGCTGGCCTCAGGAGCGAGGGAGGAGCCGGGGTTGCTGACGGGGGCCTCGAGGCGGTGGGGAAAGCCTGGGATCCTGTGTGCCAAGTTCTCTTGTTTTCTTCCATCCTCAGGTAATCCTGCAGGCCCCAGGGCACCATCAGGAGAGGCACAGGCCTGGTCATCAAAGGTGAGGGGATGCCATGGGGGTCCTCTGCCAGGGAAGGTTCCTCACTGCCAGGGAAGCTGGTCCTGGAGCTCTGAAATGGGAACTCTAAGGGGAAGATGAGACGGGTCCCTTTGGGAGGGTGCCAGCACCTGCCGTGGTGCCGTGGGGGCCGAGTGTGGAGGGTGCCAGCACCTGCCGTGGCACGGTGGGGGCCGAGTGTGCAGGGAGGGTCCTTCGGGCCTCAATGCGACACCCTCCATGCAGCCCCCAAGGGAAAATGCAAATGTGATTTCCAGGGAGTGGGTTGTTTTTAACAGCAGTAGGTCCTCTGGTAACCCCAGCAGTGGCTCCTGGTGGAGGGGCGTTTGTGTGTCACGGGCACTGTCAGACCTCATGACTGTCCCCTCCCACTGGGGATGCTGCAGACGGCCTGTGAACCTGCAGTGATGCCCCTCTGTGACTGCAGCTCTTCTTGAGATGGCCCAGAGGTGAGGGGTGGGGACACAGCTGCGGCCATGAGCTTCGCAGGCACCCACCACCCTGCCTCCCAGGCCACCCACGAGGTCATCTCCCAGCCTTGCATTCTGGTGGGAGGAGCATCCGCTCAAGGCGCCTCAGTCCCTTTTGTTGCAAGGCACAGACCCCTGACATGGGCCGCTGGCCAGCAAGCCCTCAGGGCACTCCACCGGCCTGCCAAGCTGCCTCCTGCAGCTACCCCATGACAGGCAGTGCTGCAGTCAGACCTCTCTCGGCCCCTGCAGCTGTGAAATAGCCCCAGCCTGCCCCTCCATGCAGTGGGAGGACCAGCGCAGAGTTCTGCCACCTCACTCTTCATTAACCACCACATACCACGAGGTTAGTGGGCACCGCACAATGTGGCCTCACATCCCTCCCTTCAGCAGCAGCCTCCAGAATTTGCACTGAAGCTACTGACAGGAGGGTCCCCACCGTGCAGGAGGTGCGGGGAGCACCAGATAGCAGCTGCGTATGGAAGATTCTAATGATTTCCGTGGCCAATGGGTCCCCAGGCCCCTGAATTCTGCAGACACTTCTTTTAGGAAATAGCAACAGATAAATCATGCTTTCCCCTGCACTCATCTTTAGAGCTTTCCTGCCTCCCCATGACACAAAATGATGCAGCTGCGTTTTGTGAAATGAAGCCTGTCCTATTTCCCGCAGCTCCTGTGAAGGACTCTCTTTGGACCCGAGCTCTCCACCCTCAGATCATTGGAGCACGAACCTCCAGGGAGCAGGGCATTACCCGTTCAGGGCACTGGCTGGCAGCATGCTGCCTTAACTCTTCAAACAAGGTTTCACACTGCCTAGATGGCTGGGGCATGAGGGCAGGTGTGTGCATGCGTGCCCTGTGTGCGGGGAGCTATGCCTGAGCCCCTCGGGTCACACGTGCCCTTTGGGATCAAGAGCAGTGACACTGCATTGGCTGCCAAGGGCCGGCAGCCAGCAGGGCACAGCCAGGCCCTCCTCCTCAAGCCAAGAGTGGAGACCCTGTTAGGGTAGTAAGGCCATGGCTCAGACTGCAGGAAGACACCCGGTGGTGGAATCAGTGAAGCAGAATGTACTTGCCATCTTGCCGTGCACTCTGCCTGGGCAGACGTGGGGACCCCTCACAGCACTGAGCCCCCCAGCCTGTGCGTGGGACCTGCATCCGTGTCTCACGTCTTTCCTGCTCTCCTAGCTGAGGACATAAGACACCCACAGTCAAGCAGCTTCCTTAAATGCATGGGGAAGTGATTTAACCTGCCCAGCCCTGCGGAGCTCAGGTTGCTGTAAACAAGAGGGCAGCAGGCTCTGAGTGCCGGGGGTGCTGGCGGTGGCCCCTCGAAAGCCCCCGCCCCGCCTTTCCCCAGGAGGCCGGGAGCCTGCAGATGTGGGCGGTATTCAGGGAGCCCCCGGAGCCCTGGAATGTGGGAGAGGGTGGCATGAATGTTACAGAGGCATTTTCTTAGCATCTTTACTGGAAAACCACACTTGGGCTACGGCCATGAGTGCAGGTTGTGGGTCCCAGCCTGAGGCCGAGGTCCAGCCCACTCTCACTCTGGGTTAAATCCAGACAATTTCATCGAAAAAATCCTGCCCATTTCCTTAACTACCTGGGTGTCCGCCTCTGTTCTGTGGCATAGCAACACCCTCGCAAGGATGGAGACCCAACAATCAGCTGAGAAGCACCGTGGAGCCGCCACCGCCCCCAGCACCGCCAAGAATCCTGAGTGTCAGGGACACCAGGGAAGGTGACGGAGTGACAGCAAGCACCATCTCTGTTCTCTCGCCCCAAGGAGCAGCCATGCCTCCCTTGCAGGCTGCCTTCATGGGACAAGGCCTTCTGAGCCCCTGAGTTGGGCAGGCTGACTCGGGAGCACGGATTTTACCCCAGTTGGTCAGAAGGGAGGGTCTCTGTTTCTGTCTGCTGGTTTGTTTTTTGGGGTCTCCCAAAAGCCGGGTGTATGTGGCGTCCCTTTTCAGTCGGGACCCTTCCAGGCCGTCTGCGGGAACAGGAGGCTGACTCACGTGGGGTGTGTACTTGGAGTGCCCGGGATGTGATGGAGACGGATGAAGTGTATCCCAGGGTTTGTGCTGGGAAGGCAGTCACCACGTTGAGGAAAACGGCTGGATGCAAGAGTGGAGGAGACAGAAGGTGAGGGCTGCCCTGGAGGGCTACGCAGCGTTTCCGAATCTGGGGCAGGATCAAACAGAAAACCTGATGCTTACCCACCAGCTTCCCCATTTTAAATATTTTAGCAAAGTAAAAATTTCTCTGGACTCTTCCTGGGCCTTGTAGAGTTTTGGAGTTTCCAGGGATGCTTGACGCAGACCGGCTCCGCTGACCACAGGCTCTCCCATAAGTCTGTGGCTGGACCGCCTTCTATTTTCGTGGAAACACGGCAACAGTTTGGCAGGAAGACCCCAGCCTTCGGAGAGAGACTGGAGGGGCAGTCTGCCGCCCTGCACAGCCGTAATTCCAAGCTGCCTGCTCAGGAAGGCTGCTGCCTCATCCCCACCTCCCAGGCCGAGGAGTGGTCTCCGTGCCTTCTCCAACGGAGTGCTCTCTCCCCGGTCCTCTCTTCCAACAAAATAATCCTTTTCCTAAAAGCCAAATTCCCAATAGATAAATAGCAATTACAATTAAAATTGCATTTGAGTGATAAATCCTGAACTGGCTATCCATGCAAGAAGCAAAGGAAACTGGCCTTTTTCAAACAAAATGATGAAGACAGTCCCTGAGGCAGTCTTACTTTTTTGAAAGTAATATTTAACATCACTAGGAGAGATTTGCTGTTTAAAAGCACTGACCATCTCCAGGCACGATGTCCCCAGGGCTGAGGCTGAGCCTGCAGCCAGCCTGTCCTTGCTGAAAATACCTTTGCTCCCCTCAGTGTTCAAATGTGGCCTTGTTCACAAAGCTCTGTTTATCCAGATGGGAGAAAGGGAGTGACCAGATGTTCCAGTGTTTCAAATGTCAGTTGGTGTCCCTGATGATTGTGCCAATATCCCTGCTGAGAGCCGGGTGGCATCCGTGTTTTGGGCCAGCAAACCTCCCCAGACACCAGGGCACCCAGGGCAGGTGGAGGGAGGAGGCCCTCAGAGCCACATCCTTCTGATGCCCTTTGCTGCAGATGAAGCCGTTTGCTTCTGCCACTGAGTTCAGCCCAGAGAAAAGAAAGTCACAAGCGCGGGCACGTGTCCTCCGGGAGAATGTGGGTATGGGCGGGGGCACTGGGCAGAGTCCCTGGTCCCCCCGTGCCAGGTGGCCTTCACACCTTGTGATATGAAACTGCCTGCGTGACTTAAAGGCCAGAGGCAGCGAGCGAGCCCTGTGCCTGTTTAAATGTAAACGGCCCTCATCAGAGTAAACGAGCATCTGTTTAATATGGGATGAAGGCTCTGGACGGTATCACAGGACTTCAGGTGAAGCCGGAATCCACATCCCCATCGATCAGGTGGCCCTGCCCCCATGGGTCGGGTTCCCGCCACAGCACAGCCTGCCCGCTTGTGTACCTGCAGAGCCATTACCTGGAGGCCCCTGCCCTCCTCCGGCATTTCCCCCACAAAGCCCCTGGGTGCGGGTGTTGGGCACACTGTTCTGCTCCACAGCCTGGGCCAGAAGCTGAGTGGAGAAGCACAGGATCCAAGTAGAAATTATTATTGATTTAATCACATAATCAGCAGCAAACACTTCAGGCCAAGATAGCAAATCCATAACAGCCTTCCCACACAACCACCCGTGCAAATTTACCAGCAAACCATGGCACACACTTAGCAAACACGCGGGGCAGGGGTCACCTTCACTCAGAGGCAGGATATTGACATTCTTAAAGCTGAAATATGTTTTGAGTTAAGTGTTATCAATCAGTGATAAGAGTTGC
This sequence comes from Callimico goeldii, assembly GCA_963573925.1. Taxonomy (NCBI): domain Eukaryota; kingdom Metazoa; phylum Chordata; class Mammalia; order Primates; family Cebidae; genus Callimico; species Callimico goeldii. Next base: position 28,670 of record CAUYOR010102646.1, on the reverse strand, counting down.
ACGTCTGTTAAACATAACTGCATTGGCAGGAGGATTACAGAACGCTTTCTCCGTAATCTAGAAGCATCTTTCAGACAAAACTCAGCTCGAAATCAATTGTGTGCCAGGAGCTGCCTGCCGCGGCCATTCAGTGTCACACAAAAGGGAGAGCTTCTGCCTGTGATCCTTCCCCACAGCCGGTTTATCTAATGACACCAGACCTTTAATTTCTTTTCACATCAAACGTGGAATTAGTGGTCTGGATTCACGAATGTCTGTAAACAGTCATGAAGCTGGGCCCGGGATGGTAGTGCGTGTGGCCATCCAGATGCCTGGCACGGTGGTGCCCAGGGATCCTCCTCATTTCCAGGTAACGCTCCGGTAGACCCTCTGGCTCCTGAGCAAATCCTGGCAGAGCCGCCACTGTGGGCACGGTCTCATTGCAAGGAGGCCCAGGGCTCTGTATGGAAGTCACGCATCAGTCATGTTGGGGTTCGTTCTCTTTGACTTTAGAAAGTTAATAATCCCCAAAGGTGAACCACCCCAGGACAGCTGTGAATTCCAGGTGGTGTCGAGGAAGTCGTAGGAGAGGCTTCCCGGGCATGGTGCAGTTGAGTACAGCTCTCCTCAGACCCACATCCTCAGAGAGAGGGTCGGATGCAGAAGCTGGCCTTGGCCAAGTGCGCTGCCCGCCTCAGGACATGGCTGCTCGCCCCAGGGCCCTCAGAGCCAAGCCAGGGAGGGAATGCTGAGCACCTGTGGGCCATCTCGTCCCCAGAGCTGCCTCCTAGCATGGAGGGCAGCCACATGCAGATTCCCAGGACCTGGACGTCGGCTGCCACCTGGGCCTGCATTCAGGGCTCAGGCGGGAAAATGCCTGCCTGGCTTTTCTAGTATCTGTGCTAGAGCAGAAATGCACGGATTGCGAGCCCCGGAGGTGGGCCGGGAGCCAGGCACAGGGTGTGAGGGAGTGCATGCTCCTGGGGACCCTCGTAGTCCCTGCACCTGGGCGACTGCAGCTGTCCCCCCTCCATCCCACAGGGGCAGGTTGGGCGGGCCACTGCTGACCCTCAGGGTGAGCTGGGCCCTGCTCTCCAGGTGGAGACATGGGGGCTCCTGGCCTTCAGGAACTTGCCCAGGGTCATCTACAGAGACTGCGTGGAGGCAGTGGGCCAAGGACTGTAGGTTAGAGGTCACAGGCGCCTAGGTGTCGGGCTCCCAGGTTTCTGGCTTCTACTGAGTTCTCTCCATGGCTTGCTTTCTAATCCCCTCTGTCCTCTTAAGTTAGAGAGGGCGGGTGTCATGTGTGGGCACAGTGTGGAACAGGAAGGCAGGATTCGCCGCTCTCTGGGACGTCTACTGGCCACTGCTGCCAGCTGGGCTGGGCCCCCAGCTCCGTAACCCGATGTCGGGCACTTCCTCATGGTGAAGGTTCCTTTATAGATGTGGCCACCTCCTTCCTCCATGGCCCTGCAGGATGAAATCCCCGTGGACCCAGAGACCAGTACCCCTGTGGGTCCCTTGGAGCTGCCTTGAGAGCACAGAGGCCACACCCCGGGAAGGTCAGGATGGAGTAATTCAGAGCGGGGGGGACGCCATGGGGCTCTAACAGCAAGGGGGAGAAACCAGACGGCAGGAGAAAAAGGAAACCCTGGACCCTCCGCACCGGATTCAGGGCTGTGGCACAGCCTGAATCCCATGGAGATGGGGGCGCCCGTGTCTTTAGGGACAGCTTGAACCTGGCCGGTGTGTGCCCAGCCTTCTGATTTCCAGGCGGCCCAGTCTGTGCGTCTCACCTTTCCTGTCCATAATCAAACGACTTTGGCGAAACAGGCCTAAGACCCCGGCTCTCCGTGGAGAACATAACGAGGCCATTGGGACGATGGCTGTGCACACCAGCCTGGCCCTCTTGCCCCGTGCACTGTGCCTGGGCATCGCACTTGTGTCTCTCTTAAAGCACGTGGCCAGGCTCTTCAAATTACCTGCACACAAACAATGACATTGTCTGGAAAGTTTGAAAGACGATGAGGAAAACCACGGAGGCCGACCTAACGGGTAATGAAGCCTCCCTTGCTGTGTGACATTGGCTCTCTCGAATCGTGATTTCAGGGGAATACTCTGTTCCTTCGCTGGGACAGAGGACTTCCCTAAGAGGAGAGGGGAGAGCTCTGTGTGCCTCGCTCTGGGAGCTGCCGCCCACACAGATAGAAACCGGGCAGGTGTGCAAGACTCGTTTGCAGATAAAGCGCTTATCCACCAATCTGCCACGTGGCCAGGCCAGGCCAGGCAGGCCTTCATGTTCAGAACCATCTAGCTGGGAGCTGGCTACGCGCCTGAGATAGCCTCTGCCACGGTGCCCACGCTCCTCGCCTCCGACCCCTTTCCATCGCAGCCTCGGGGTTGCCTTTGACCTCCTAGCTTGTCAGAGGACAGTGCCATGTCTGGACGCCCCCTTAACCATGACGGCTTTCCTCGTTCAATGCCTGACCTGGTGGGGGGGTCTCCGGCACCTGTCTTGCATGGTGACTCAGGAGTCCCAAGCTATCCTTCGTAGCTGTGGGATTAATCCTGCTCTGCTCGTATGGCCCTCCCGACAGATGCCTCCGGAGACCTGCCGTGTCTGTCTTTGGCGGACACCCGTCTTCCAGAGCCAGAATTGCAGAGCCGGCTGGCCTCAGCCTGACCTGTGCTCTGTCCTAGAGGAACCAGCACCGTTTTCCGACCCACTCCCTGTTGCTGTGTTGGGCTTGTCTTGCTCACCCGGGTCCGCCTGTGCCAACAGGACTTAGAGCAGCAGCAGCTTCTCATGGTTCCAAGGCTGGGAGTGCCTCAGTCAGCCCAGGCTCCGCGCTCACCTGGCTTCAGAGCTACCGAAGCCATCACAAACGTCCGGCTTTAAAGGCTGTTTCTCAGCTGAAGTATTTCAGTAATGCAAATATTTTAAAGCTGCCAAGTGCAACATTTCCTGCACCTGGGCACTGCGGCTGCCTCCTAAGTCACAGGCTGCCTCCTGTCCACAGTGCCTGCCCCCTGCGTGGTGGGCACAGCCTCCTCTGGCCCTGCTCAAAGGTGCCAGTGCCAAGGCTCACGTTCAGTCAGAAGGCGCTGCCTAGGCCAGGCCACTGGTGGAAGGCAGAGTGTGACGGGGCAACAGGGAGGGCTCTAAAGCAGCATGGCAGACAGCAAAGGGCCCCAGAGGCATGCGTGGGGCCTCGTTCCAGAGAGGGCAGGGGGAGGGGCTCCCAGCGCTGTTTACGAGAGCATCCGTCTGGGGTGTGGACAGCTGCGGAGGCATCCGGGAGGGATTTTACTACTGGGAATTTGCTTCAGCGAATAGATTTTCTTCTGTGTGTCATCTTCTATCAAACAGAAATAAGTTGGGCTTATAAACAATTTCGCTTCACTGCGTAGGGCGGAAAGGGGCTGATTTCCTTCCTCCCCATCCTAAGGGTCATGGTCAACAGCCCTATAACAAAGCCCGAAACAGCCCTTTTTCTCTTTTTAACAAGAGAAAAGCATCACACATTGATTTAATCATAGTTTTATGTGACACAGAAGCCTTCGGAGCCAAGACCCAAAGACACAAGGGCAGAAGTGCTCTTAGTTTATCCATAAGTTCAGTGAATCAGGGGCAGCCATGTCCTGCAGCAGGATTGGCAGGTGGGGTGCTCCATGGTGCTGGACCGAGGGGACCCCCAGGGCCATCTGTGCTCTGTGTTGAGACTGAGGGGAGACTCCAGGGCCATTTATGCTCCATGGTGCTGGACCAAGGGGAGCCCCGGGAGGCCGAGGGGAGCCCCACAGAGGGGAGCCACAACCGTCTGTGCTCTGTGGTGCTGGACCGAGGGGGCCCCCAGGGCCGTCTGTGCTCTGTGTTGTGAGACTGAGGGGAGCCCCAGGAGGCTGAGGGGAGCCCCACAGAGGGGAACCACAACCGTCTGTGCTCTGTGGTGCTGGACCGAGGGGGCCCCCGGGGCCATCTGCTCAGATTCGTCTTGGCCTCTGGGCAGTGCTGCCTCTTCCTGGGATGGGCAGGACCCTGTGGAATGGGGCGATCTTAGGACCTCATCAGACAATGTAGGGCAGAGATCTCTTTTTGGCCATGCCTTACACAGAAAGGCAGGGGACCTTTTTAGGTTCTGAGACTGGCTTTTGGAGGGATGAGGCTGAGAGACTCGGGGCTGGGAGGTGGTTACAGACACTTTGCATCTACGGCCTTCACGTTAGGGTGTCTTTTCCTGAGCCCCAACAGTAGTGAATTCCTTTCACTGATAGCTGTGTATGTTGCAGAAGCTTCTATGTGTTACAGGAGGTGGAACTACGTTTTCGCGAAGTGTCACACGACCAACCAAAGGCAAATCTCCTCACTTCATCTTACCCTGACCTCTCTTCAGCGTCTTTGCTGAAGTAGCTGAATTCATTAATGTACCTTTGGAGACATCGATATAAAAATATTGCTCTCAACGTTGAAAATTTTCTTTAAAACAACATTGTGTTAATGGCACAATTGTTTCTCTCAGTCGTTAAGTGCCCCACGTACCATAGAAACAGTAAGACCAAATTCATTAGGGATAAATTATTAACTTAAATTTTCAAAGCAAAAGCCAAAAAAATAAAATACCCACCCAAAGTGAGCAGAGGCACAGCAGTGCGTAGCTTCACGCCATTGTCGGTGCGTGATTACAGCTGTTATCCCTAATTGATGCACTAGCAGTTAATTGGCAGCCTCGGTTCCCTAAAATGTGTGCAGGACAATTACACTCACTGCTTTCAGAGGCTCGGCGCTGGAGAGCAATCTTGGGCCACCTCTGCCTTACCGTCCTGTGCACCAGCCCACTCCTCACACACGCCCAGGGAAGAGGGGGTAAAGAAAAGGTGCCTAAGTAACCTTGCAAGGGTCATATTCCACGTTCTCCTCCATTTTCTTTGCAGAACTAAACATCGACCACGTTTTTTGTCTGGTTAACGGTGGGGGAAAAGATGGAGAGAGTGAGTAGGACGAGGTTGAGCCATGCTTGGCTGTAAAGCAGCCACCAGGACAGCAAACACAGAGCCGTGTGCAGCCGGGTTCTGCGCCCTTCACACGCACTGGGGTGCTTAACCATGGCCACATCCGAGCCAAGAACTCCAACAGCAAATGCAAACAGCCAGATGGGAGATGGCCCGTGTATGCACCTGCCCCGCAGGGACAGCTCATTTCTCCGGACACAGAAGAGGTAGTTAGCATTATGATTTTCACAGGGGTTTCTCATTATATCCATTTTATCTTTGGCTTCCTGGTTTTTGTACTTGTGGATAATCTACAAGTTAAATAGCTTGATCAAGACAGACGGTTCCCGTCTTAGGACTCTCATGTGAACAGCTTCAACTCCTAGGCCAGGTTTAGAGGAACACATTCTCTCCTCCTCCTTTTATGTCATTTTTCAGAGCAATGAAAAAAATGTACATAATAATCTTTGGGTCAAAGATCAGATTCTACCCAAGCAATACTCTTACCAGTTCCCACCTGGCTGCTTTGTTCCAGTTTCTGTGTGACCCAGGTGGGTAGACGTGGCTTCCCGTGGGAGGAGCACAGCAGGGAAACTGGATTCCATGTTGCTGACTGGAAGGGCACCACCCGACCTCACTGGAAGTCATCCTTCCCATTGTCACCCAGAGTTGCCCTTGACCTCCTGGATATAGAGGGCAGATGTCACCTCTTGATATGGTTTGGCCATGTCCCCACCCAAATCTCATCTTGAATTGTGGTTCCCGTAATCCCTAAGTATTTTGGTGGGGGATTCCATGGGAGGTGATTGAATCATGGGATGGTTTCTCTCTTCCTGTTCTCATGATAGTGAGTGAGTTCTCATGGTATCTGATGGTTTTATAAGGGGCTTTTACCCCTTTTGCTCAGCACTTCTCCTTCCTGCCATCATGTGAAGAAGAACATGTTTGCTTACCCTTCTGCCATGATTGTAAGTTTCCTGAGGCTTCCCAGCCATGTGGATCTTCGAGTCAAATAGACTTTTTCCAATATAAATTACCCAGCCTTGGGCAGTCCTTTACAGCAGCATGAGAACAGACTATCCTGAACTCCTAGGCAGTTGAACTTGACTTGCCTTTCCTAGAAGAATGAGCTACAAGAATTTGTGTGTCTAGGAACTTGCTTCTGGCTATGGAAGTCTTACAATGCGTGGAAGACTGGAAATCCTGCAGGTGAGACAAAGTGGGATGGAGGTAAGTCTTGGGTATTTGTGGTACTCTTGCACCTAGGAATGGGGACACGTTCAGGGTGCACTGACTCATGCATGGATCACACGCCACAGGTACCCAAGAAAGGTTTGCGGGTAATGTTGCTGATGGAACTGAAATATCAACTTGTATTTGTAGGTGCCTTCCTATACACCACAAAGCATTCTTCAATGGGTTTTCTCATTTGAACCTTACAAACCTCCATGTAGATATTATAACCTCCATTTTACTCATGTGGGCTGAGGCTCACAAAGGTTAAGTGAGCACTAACGCTGGCACAACTCGCAGGGCTGGGACTCATTCCCATGTCTCCTAACTGTGCCACCTTCTTATTAGTTCATGAGAAGAATCCTTTTGCATCCCGAGTGCATTTTATATCCAGAACACTATTTTCATATCTAACCTTGCAAGAACTAAATGGCAATGTGAACATGTATGCATCTACAGCTCGCTCTGGAGACAGAGAGTCCAGTGGTATCTGAGTGAGACTCAAAATCTCCATAAGCTTTCCAGAAGGCACCATCTGAGTCACATTTTGAAGGATTCAGTAAATAATTTGGGAAAGGAATTTCGGTAGAGGGAATAGCATTGTGAAGGGATAGAAGTGAGGAGCAACATGGCGTGGCTGAAGCCAAGTGTTTACGCAGGTGAACTAGGAGATGACAGCGGGCTAAGCTGGGGTCTGTGTGGGCTAACATGGGAGGTGAAATGGATCCTGAATGGTGCAGGAGCTGTCAAAGGGCTGATGCAGATGGGCAACGTAATCAACTTGCATCTTGGACAGATCCTGAGGGGCAGGATCTTCTCTTTCAAAGGATGTATGGTATTCCATTGCGTATCTGTATTATACCATATTTTCTTTATCCATTCATTCATCGATGGACACCTAAGTTGATTCCTTATCTGAGTTATTGTGAATAGTGTTGCCACAACATGGGAATGGAGGTATCTCTTCGATACACTGATTTCTTTTCTTTTGGATACATACCCAGTTGTGCAACTACTGGATGATAGGGTAGTTCTAGTTTTGGTTTTTTGAGGAAGCTCCATAGTGTTTTCCATGACAGCTGCATTAGCATACATTTCTAATAACAGCGTGCAAGGGGCCCCTTTCCTCTGCATCCTCACCTTCACTTGTCTTTTGCTCTATGATAGTAGCCATTCTAGCAGATGCAGGGTGATATCTTGTTGTGTTTTGGTTTGCATTTCCCTCGTGATTAGTGATGGTGAACTTTGTTTCATGTTCTTGTTGGCCATTTGCATGTCTTCTTTTGGTAAGTGTCTGTTCAGGTCCTTTGCCCATTTTAAAATCAGGTTGTTTGTTTTCTTGCTGTTAAGTTGTTTGACTGCCTTCTATCTTTTGGATACTAATCCCTTACTGATGCATGGTTTGCAAATATTTCTCCCATTCTGCGGGCTGCCTCTTCACTGCTGGCTGTTCCTGTGCCGTGCAGAAGCTTCTCAGTTTCATGCAGTCCCATTTTGTCTATTTTTGCTTTTCTTGTTTGTGCTTTGGGGTCATATTTAAAGAATGATGCCCAGACCAATGTCATAATTATGCCCAGACCAATTATGCTTTCCTTCTGTTTTCTTCTGGTAGTTTTCTAGTTTCACATTTTATGTTTAAATCTTTAATCCATTGAGTCCATTTTTTTATATAGTGTGCCATAAGTGTGTGCGTATCCAGTTTTCCTGACACCATTTATTGAAGAGACGTTCCTTATTGTGTGTTCTTGGCAACTTTGTTGAAGATGAATTGACCTTCAGTGTGCAGATTTAGGTTTGGACTTTCCATTCTGTTCCATTGGCCTGTGTGTCTGCTTTTATACCAGTTTCATGCTGTTTGATCACTGTGATGTGGTATATTTTGAAATCAGAAAATAAGATGCCTCCCACTTTGTTTTTCTTGCTCAAGATTGCTTTGATTATTTGGGGATATTTTTGGGGGTTCTAGATGAATTTTAGATTTTTTTTCTATTTCTGTAAAAATGCCATTAGGTATTTTGGTAGGGATTGGATTGAATCGGCATATTACTTTGGCTAATATGGTAATTTTAACAATATTAATTCTCTCAATCCATTAACACAGGAGGTCTTCAATTTTTTCCATCAGTATCTTGTTTTCACTATACAGATCGTTTACCTCTTTGGCTAAATTTATTCCTGTTTTTTTTATACTTATAAATGAGATTGTTTTCTTGATTTTTTCATATGGTTCATCATTAGTGCTTAGAATGCTACTGATTTTTGCTGTTGATTTTGTCTCCAACAACTTTACTGAATTAATTCATTAGTTCTAACAGCTGTTTTCTGGTGGAGCTCTTATTCTCTTCAGCCATGAAAAAGAAGGAAATCCTGTCATTTGTGATAACATAGATGAGCCTGGAGAACATTATGGCAGGTGAAATAAGCCAGACTCAAGAGACAAATACTGTATGACCTCACTTATATGTTCGTATCTGAAGGAGGTGGACTCAGAAACAGGAAACAGAATGGTGGTTACTGAGATTCTGGGGAAGGGGCTGGGAAGATGACAATGTGCTCTATACCTTAGCATTGCTAAGAGAGTAGATCTTAAATGTTCTTACTACAAAAAATGATAAGTATGTGAGGTGATGGATATGATAATTAGCTTGATTTAATCCTTTCACAATGTGTACATTTATCAAAACATCATGTGGCACGTGATACATACACTTTTATTTGTCAACTATATTTTAATCTTGAACTCCTGACCTCAGGTGATCCACCCACCTTGGCCTCCCAAAATGTTAGGATTACAGGCATGAGCCCCCACGCCCGGCCAACTATACTTTAATAAAGCTGAGGGAGAGGTGAGGGGTACAGGTGCAAAAGGAGGCACGATGGTTAGAGATGAGAGGAGGGGTGAGTATGGGAAAGGGTGTCCACAGGCCCTGGAGGTGGAGCCTTGGTGTGGGCATCCCACCAGCAGTTCCTGCACAGGAAGAGTGAGCTCAGCCCATTCTGCCCTCCTCACTTTCGGAGCTTCCTCCTGAGCAGCTTGGGGGATGCAGCAGACTCCTGCGGGAGTGGGACCACAGGAGTCCACTGCATGAGCTCAGCTTGGGATCAGATGCCGCCCTTCCTACAATGAGTTGTTTTTGTCTGAATATACTGCTGTGCATGGCATAACCATAACCTGTGGCTAAGGGTGACCCACAGCCTGTAAGTGGCCTTTTTACTACACACCTGAGCCAGGTGAGACTGCCGTTTCATCTCACCTGCCTACCAGGCATATCTCCAACTTCATCTCACCTGCCTACCTAAGCCAGGTGTGTCTACAGCATCTCACCTGCCTACCTGAGCCAGGTAGGTCTGCAGCATCTCGCCTGCCTACCTGAGCCAGGTAGGTTTGTAGCATCTCACCTGCCTATCAGGCATATCTCCAACTTCATCTCACCTGCCTACCTGAGCCAGGTAGGTCTGCAGCATCTCACCTGCCTACCTGAGCCAGGTGTGTCTACAGATTTACCTCACCTACCTAACAGGTGTGTCTGCAGCTTCGTCTCACCTGCCTGAGCTAGGTATATCTTCAGTGTCTCCCCTGACTACCAAGTGTGTCTGCAGCTTCATCTTACCTGCATACCTGAGCCAGGTGGGTCTGCCACTTCCCTGTTTTGTTCCAAGGGCACCACGTGTTTAGCCTTCTGTGGATTTACTTCTCAGTCTCTCTAAGCTAGAGTAGCGCTACCTGTTGCCTGATGACCACATCACATACCTATGCCCTTTTCCTCCTGGGGTACGTGGCAGCTCAGGAGGCGATGCTTCACATGGCTCTTCCGTGTTCTGGCACTGAGGAGACATGGGCCCTTCCTGCCCATGGGGCTGGTATTAGGTCACTATGACATGCCCATGGCCTGTGAGGTTGGACCATGGGAAGGTATTTTTCAACAAGAAAAGAAGAGATTCTGCTGAAAATATACCTACCAAGATTATTGAGTTTCATCTGTAAAAATGGCTTTATTCAGAAATTGTCAGTGATATGATACAGCTAATTAAGGCATGCATGTTGTTAACAGTTTCATTAGAGGAGATAATACTGCACAAGAAAAATAAGAAATCATTATGATGAATGTCCCAACATTACATTACATGTTAATGAAGTGTAAATGATCTAATTATTTTTGAAAGAATACAGATTCGATTAAACTGTCGGAATTAAATTGGAAAGGACAGCCGATTGTACTTTTTATGTACAGACAAGTTAACGTTAATTAGGCACAATCTACAGGAACAAATGAGGCACGACCCTCGGTGAACAATCGTGGGTCCTTTGCTTAAGGCAGGTTTCATAAAGAATTATATTAGGAAAAAATTGTAAGTCAATTAAATACAGTGCTGTAGCAGTGGGAGGGAAAATGAAGGAAGTATCCATTCCCTCCTTCTCCATTTTGGCAGGGTTTATCGCAGAATAATTCTGCCAATTTCACTCCACCACTGATTTCATAAATTCAGATTCTGCCAATCAGAGGCAGTGATTGATGGTCATCATATGTCCCTGAAACAGCCTCAAGAGGCGCGTGGCTTGGAGGACAGCATTTCCTCAAGGACCAAGCCCTTGAGGTGCGTACTCTGCCAGTGTCCCCATCAAGATCCAAAATGTGGCTGCTCTTTGTGGGGTTTCACATTGTTTCAATAGCAATGGCTGCTCTTGGCTTCACCATTTCTGTTGCGGTGGCCTGACTGACTGAGCTGTGCGTTGAGTAGTTGGGATGTTACTGTTTCAAATCGATTGACTCAAAAAGAGAGAGGGAAAGAAAGGAAGAGAGAGAGAAAGAAAGAAGGAAAGAAGAGGGAGGGAGGGAGGAAGCAAAGAAGGAAAAGAAAAGGAGAAGAAGGAAAACAAACCATTGTGAAGCAAAAAACCGTCTATAAAACTTGAACAACGCAAACTGATCTTTCTCTCTTTTGGAAAAGCAGTTTTGAAAATGTAGCGCATTCTGCACCAAGCTTAATTTCTATATTGTTTTTCTAGTTTATAGAATCAAAATCTGAAATTAGATGAGCGCATTTTTCTGCAGATTCAGCGGTTGGGAACCGAGAAGGGTTAGGGACCACGGCAGATTTTGAGCCTCAGTTTAGCAACAGTGATGCTGGAAAGTGCTGGTCTCCCAGTCTTGGGTGAGGTTTTCAGGTGGATCAGGAGTGTCAGGGGCTGGCTATCTGTCACGGGTGCTCTGGCACCGCACTGTGTGGCCAAACCTGACCCCAGGCCAGGGAAGGCGGTTCCTTGGCCTTTCTGCATAATGCCAGAGCTTGGTGTTCACAGGGCCCCCACATAGGAGGCTGGTCAAAGCATCAGGCTTTATTTCAAATCTTTGTATGAGATTGTTCCCAAGATGACCTGAAGAAAATTGTGTTCCTGTTTAATTATGAAATCGTCCTGTGTAACTAAAGTAAAATGTATAAAAATATGATTAAAAATCTCCAGATGAGAAAATGGATGGTTATTTACAAAGAGTGGTTGATGATATATCGAAGGGTTGATTATTTACAAAGAGTGGTTGATATATTGAAGGGTTGATTATTTACAAAGAGTGGTTGATATATCGAAGGGTTGATTATTTCGGGTCTGGTAAATTCTCAAGATTCATTAAAAATAAGTTATAGTTGGCAGAATATTCGGTGAATGTATTTATTTCCTAAAACAATGCCCCCAGGCACAAGCGTTCCCGCCCCTTCCCTTTTCTCAGGAAGCCTCACCAGGGTAAATGAGAAGGGACACAATCCTTTAGTGTAGGAACAAGAATGTTGCTTTTTACACCCAGCTCCAAAACTTTAGGATAATTATTAATAATTAGAATTGAGCGGAACACCCGTACCAAGTGAGGTATTCAATGTCATTCGTAGTTAACAATGGCTTCCTTCTGGACCCTTGGGAGTCAGAACAAGGGAGCCACACAGCCTTTTTGTTTTAATTTCTGGCAGCTGAAGGGATCAAGATTTTGAAAAACCATCTAGAGGGAACCACATGCTTGGGCATTACCGAAAATTAAAAAAGCACACACATCAACAACAACAAAAGTCATTTGTAAAATGCATGGCATTTGGGGTTTTTAAATATATTTGGACTCTGCTCAAATGAAATGCTCACAAAAGGTGCTCACAGCAAGCTGGGCTTTTTGGTTTTGAATTTTTTAGTATATGCTAACAAAACTCCACGCTGAAGAATATTACCAGGCAAAAGTCTCCATGGCTGTGAAGCCTCTGAGGGCCACTCATGGCCACTGGGCACCAGGGGCTGACAGGCAGGCAGCAGGGGCTGACCACGGGTGCAAGGTGATGACCGCTGGACACCAGGTGATGACTGCAGAGCACCAGGAGATGACAGCCAGGCACCAGGGGCTGACCATGGGCACCAGGTAATGACCATGGGCACCAGGTAATGACCGCTGGGGACCAGGTAATGACCGCTGGGCACCAGGTAATGGCCGCTGGGTACCAGGTAATGGCCACTGGGCACCAGGTATTGGCCGCTGGGTACCAGGTAATGGCCGCTGGGCACCAGGTAATGGCCCCTTGGTACCAGGTAATGACCGTTGGGCACCAGGTAATGACTGCTAGATGCCAGGTAATGACGGCTGGGCACCAGGTAATGGCCGCTGGGTACCAGGTAATGGCCTCTGGGCACCAGGTAATGACTGCTGGGCACCAGGTAATGACTGCTAGATGCCAGGTAATGACTGCTGGGTTCCAGGTAGTGACCGCTGGGTACCAGGTAGTGACTGCTGGGTACCAGGTAATGACTGCTGGGCACCAGGGAATGATTCTGGGTTCCAGGTAATGACTGCTGGACACCAGGTAATGATTCTGGGTTCCAGGTAATGGCTGCCCACCTCTTAGCACTAAGTAGATGCTGATTTCTGGGCACCAGGTAATGGTCATTGCACACCAAGTACTGACCACCAGGTGGTGACCACGTGGGACACAGGTCAACCATGAAGCAGAGGCTGCAGCAGCCTGGCTTTGGTGCTGTGCACACCCAAGGGCCTGGTGCTGGCCTGGTTTCTTGTCCTGTGTGACCCTGGGTAGGGCAGGGCTGGTGCTGTGTCTGCAGAGTCACGTCTCAGAAGATGGTTTCCCTTTACTGACCAGCGTGGAGGGGCAGTGGTTGGGCACAGTCCTCTTCACACCCATTTCCTTGTTTGAAAAGTCAGACTAACCTTTGCAGTGTGTCTAGAGGGTCTTCATAGGTGAAAGTAGGCCCGCAGCGGATTTTAACTGTTGGTTCTTTCCAGATCAGGCCCTGAAGGCAGCCGCTTACAGGCTGGGGGTGAGGGTGTTGTGATGGGAGAGGCCTGGAAGTCCACCCCGGCAGACAAGCGTGGTCAGCTCAGCAGGAGACCTCCTGGCCCTGGATGAAGGCCAGACCTCCTGTCGTGGAGCCAGAGAGGTGCCGGAGGGGAAGTGGTCAGCTGCAGCAGGGCCTTGCATGTGACCGGGCTCGGGGATCCTTTTCTGCAAAACTTTGGTCTGAGAAGTGAGGCCTGGTCTGGGTGCTGGAAGTGGCTCACCTAGGGCAGGACACAGTAAACACAGTGGCCACTCGGCTCCGTACCTGGGCCGGCCTCCCGGAGGCCAGCACGTGGAGCGAGAGCTGCTCAGGCCCCTTCCGCTGAGGGTGGGTGGGCCAGGGTTCAGTGCTGCCAATGGAAGACGGCAGAGGGCAGAGGGCAGAGGGCAGGGGCCGGGACCCGGACAGGCAGGACCCCCGAGAAAATGAAATTCCCTGTGAAGAAACACGAGAAAGATTAGGATGTGTCAGAAATCATATTTTAAATCATGATTTTCTGAGAAAAAAAATATTTAAAGACAAACTAGGCCAGGTAATGACTGCTGGGTACCAGGTAATGGTTACCACTGTTGGTACCCAGCAGTCATTACCTGGCATAGTCTGAAGTGGTAGCCGGTGGGCAGTTGGTAGACAGACATTGCACAGTGATGGTGTTTGCTGGCCAAGGGAGCATCCTCCTATGATCTTCCCTTGTCTTACTCATTTTGCGTTGCAATCTGGGGTGATATCAGTTGAAAGCCTCTGAAAACAGCTACCAAGCTGTCCGAAACCAATACAATGTAACCACGTGCCCTAGGAAGTATCACCTGTGCAGTAAAATGTCAAAGATAGTATTTTGCCAGTAGCTAATAATGCATTAACAATTATTCTCTTGTTCCTCCCAGTGAATTCATAGCATAATCAATTCCAGGTAGTATTTATGAGATTTATATCCTGTCTGTTAAAGACCCAACTAGGTTTTGCGAATATTTCAAGAGGAGAAAAATATAATCTTCTATCCAATAGTATTCGAAATAGTGAAGTTTTGTTTAACTGAGTCTCAGAGGCAGTCGGGTGTCGGGGATAAGAAACACACCTTTGCACTCTTGCCTTGGGCCACCATAGCCCCATGTTTATTGGGTCCGGGTCCCTTATTATAAACACTAGGTCGAGCCGGGCGGAGGCTGCAGTGTAACACTCAAGGAGCATGGCTAATGTCGGTGTTGCTAGCACGAGCACTGAGGCTTGCTGCAGAACACAGTGAGAGTGTGCACGACTGCTGCACGGGAAAGATTAATCACAGCAGAAAAACAAAGGGAAATCTATGGCTGCCAAATTTCACAACCAAGTTGCCAGGATGGTGGGGAGAACTCTGTGGGGGAATGAGGCTCGCCAGCCCAAGATGGCTTACAAAGAGATGGAGTAATTTGTTTCTGTGTTTTTTCCTGGGCATTATGGACATGCTTTTCTGTTCAGCTTAAATTGATTTTTCAATTTGATCTCAAGCCAGACTATATGTGACCTGATGAAATCTCAGCCCTCCGGAGCCCAGATCTTAATCTCTTGTCTAAAATAGTTAGCAGAGTCTGTGTCTCATGTGTGGAAGCGGAGTGGATGGCAGACTCTTCTGACCACAGCTTTAAATAAACCAATTAGCCTTCTTCTGCTTGTGAACTATGGTGTCGAAGAGCAGTGAAAGCAACAGTCATATACCAAAAACCCCATGGAGCAAGCAGGCCCTCAGTGAGGCCAGCGGTCCTCCATGCAATCCCGCTCTTGATGGAGGCTCAGGACAACCCAGATGGCATCTACTGCTGGGTATAAACAAGCAGGAGTGAGAATTCAGCAGGTGCGAGTGGTCTGATGTAGGCTACCTTGCTTCACAAAGCAGGGATGGCTGCGGATCTGATGCCAGGCGTTCGGAGAGAGGGTGCTTCTGAAGACTGCACAGTGATGGGAGGGCCGCCAGTGATGAGGAACATGTGTGACAGAGGCCACATGGCACAGTGTCACGAGAGTCCACGCCTTATGGGAGGGCCACCAGTGAGGAGGAACGTGTGTGACAGAGGCCACGTGGCCCAGCGTCATGAGAGTCCACACCTTATGGGAAGGCCACCGGTGATGAGGAATGTGTGTGACAGAGGCCACGTGGCCCCGCATCACGAGAGTCCACGCCTTATGGGAAGGCCACCAGTGATGAGGAATGTCTGTGACAGAGGCCACGTGGCCCAGCGTCATGGGAGTCCACGCCTTCTGATGTCATTGTCTGAAGGTCAACTTGTACGGTACACGCTGCCTCCTCCCGACACCACTATGGTAGGATTGGAGGGGAATCCAGGTATTTAATTGGAACATGAGTAAACCTTGTGAGCATTCTTAGGTCAGGGTGGGTAATGAGCGAACTGCACACGCTGGGAGCTGTGTCCCAGGCCAGTCCTCCCCGGCAGGGTGTTGTTTAGCTTTGCCCAGGGGGCCCATCAGTTCCCCTCTTCACATCTCAGCTGCTGTCTTCCTGACAAAACTATAATTTCTCTATCTTTTTCAAGGTGTTTCACTGAAGCTTTTCCTCCTTACCTCTATTTTCTCTCCCACTCCAAGTTTTCACACTTCCTTTTTCCTCTACACTATCTTCAGCAGGAATAAATGAGTGAAAAATAAGAGCAGGAAGAAAAGCGTCTGGAGAAAGCTCTCTCACCTGGCTCGTGGTTGACCTAGATGGTTCCAGGTGAGGCTTAATCCAGGTCCCATGAGGAACTCGAGGGGTTTGGCCACAGCCCTCAGACATGTATAAGACTCCTGGATTCTGTGAGGATGGTGTAAGGACAGCTTCATCCTCTCAGAAAATACACAAAACACCTACCATATGGGGAGGCAGAAATACAAATGTTACCTTCTGTGAAATCAGGAGACACCTAGAACCCTGTGCAATAATATGTGAGGAAGGACTGTCCATGCTATGAAGATAAAACTAGGGCTCCACAGACACCACGAGGAGACACACGCAGACGAAGACCTCAGACAAGCCCAGCAGGGTTCAGTCACCTTGCAAGAAGGTGAGGAGCAAGGGAAGCAAGTGTAGGCGCTGGTGCCGGGCTTGAAAACGCAGGGGAGGTGGGAGGGGAGTTCTCATGGATAAGCCATGCTGGCAGAAAGGGTCTGTTGATGCACCAGAGCAGGGAAGTTGCTTCAGATTCCCAGCAGCCCTGCAGTGGCTGAGCTCTGAGAAGTAAGAGTTAAAAGAACTTTCTGTCTCTTTCTCACACACACATGCACAAACACACACACACACCCCTGTCCATAAGAATTTCTATTAGTCTGTAACATAGTCCTGGTCTTTCATGCACATACATTTTCTGCAAATGCTTGGTTGAGAAAGAAGAAGGTAGTCTTATACTCCAAAAAGCACTCAGTAAGAAAAAGAATTATTAAAATGGTAAATGAAGAAAGAATGTTCATCAAAAAAATGCTGTCCTAGAGCTGCTGAAAATTGTGACCATATATATTTTCATGGCTCAAAACACACAGATGCTCAATGTTCTGAAGTAACCATTTCCATAAAACAAGAGATTGAAGAAGAGATGGGAGGTCTAACAGTGTGTATGATCAGGAAAAGAAAACGATATAACGGTTAGAACTCAGGAGAGAGATGGGGAAAGTGAAGTCACCACAGGAGTTGAGGCCACACCAGAAGGAGCATAAACAAGGCTGAGCACTCCTGAAGTCAGGGGGGACATGGAGCTGGGGACTAAGTGACCAACATTAAATAAAAGTGGGTAGATAAGGACTTAAAAAGGAATAGTCAGAAATTGTAGATATGGAAGATGGGAAATAGGTATAAAATATGCACAGATGCATTTTCAAAGAAAAAGATAATAAAATATATTTTAAAATAGAATTCCAAAAACTCTTTCCAAGAATAAAAGAACCCTTGAGACTTCAGATTATCCCAGTATAAAATGGCATAACCATTGTCTTAGTCCATTTTCTGCTGCTATGACAGAGTGCTACAGACTGGTTAATTTATAACTAATAGAAGTTCATTAGGCTCACGATCCTAGAGGCTGAGAAGTTCAAGAGCACGGCGCAGCATCTGGGGAGGGTCTTCCGATGGCTGAAGGCTTTTCATGATGAGAATGCATGAGACAGAGGAGATGGGGGCTGAACTCATCCATTATTAGGAGCCCGGTTCCGTGGCACAGCATTAATCCATTCAGGAGGGCAGAGCCATCATGACCCACATGCTTCCCAAAGGCCTCTCTAAGCACCACTATCACGAGGACAACCAGGGTGCCAACACATGAACTTCTGGGGACATGTTCAAACCACAGCAACAATCAAAACAGAATGGTACTTTGATAATGTTATTGGACTTCAAACAAAGAAATAATGGTTGGGCCTCCAGGCCAAAACATAATAATAAAAAATCCAACCAAGACCCCTCAGAATACTTCTCAGAAAAAAATGTCTGACTAGTTTCAGGCCTCTCCAAAGCAAATGTCTACAGTGGGAAACCACTGTGCCCAGGCAAATATTAAATACAAAGGCCATAGACAAATATTCTGAACTTGCAAGACCTCAATTAATATAGTTCTCATGAATGGTTTTAGAGATAGGTGTGATGAATTCCAGCCTGAAGAGACCAATGAAGAAACTATGGTGAAAGTCTGGTGGTGAATCCACTTGACTGGAGGGCGAGGAGGGAAGTGGGATGCTGGTGCGTGTTACAGACTCTGAAACGTCAGAACTTATGTAGCAAGATTTGACGATAGAAGATGAAAGTTGATATGTGGATTCCATGAGTTGTGTTAACTGGAGTATAAAAGCAAACAGGCAAGAGAAGCATAGTAGGTTTAAATATGTTACGGTCAGTGGCATGGGCTCAGCTTCCCTCGATTTGCACAGTGTCCAACATGCACATGTGTACATGGAGGCTCTATGTCAAAGCCACAAGCAAAACGAGAAAAACAGTGTCAGCAACTAGGAGTAGGTGATGATACGTCAACAGAAATCATAAACAGAATATATAGTACAGGAAAAACTGCAATAAAACAGAAAGCGTGTCACAAATCATGATGGAAATAAGACTGTTGCACCTATATTTGTAAATGGGCTAAATAACTCTTAAAAGAAAAAAAGCTGTCCTTTTAAAGAAAATCACAAAGCAAAACCCAGTTATGTGGCATCTACACCTGAACCAAGGTGACTCGGAAACACTGAAGTTAAGGCAGTAGCCAGGTACAGTGGCACACACTGCGAAACCAGCAACTGGGGAGACTGAGGCAGGAGGGTCACTTGAGCCCAGGAGTTTGAGATCAGCCTGGGCAACATTGTGAGACTGTCTCAAAAATTTTTTTTCATTAAAAATAATAATAAAAGAAGAAGACAGGCAAAGGTCTTCAAGCAAACAGATACAAGGAGAGCACATGGAATAATATTTTCACTCCATTTTCAGACGAGGCTGACTTCAGACAAAATGTATGAAAGGAGACAGAGAAAGATATTTTATAATGATAAACATCGTAATGAAAAGATCTCATAATTTATGAGTATCTATGCATCATATAATGTCCACTAACATTCAGAAAATGAAAGGAGAAATTCATAGAAACTCATGAATAACAGGAGACATGATTCCTAGTGTCTCAGTCTGGACAAACCGAGCTCATGGAAATGAAGTATGGGCAAAGGTAGTTTAAACAGGTGCATTGAGATGAGTATCACTGATATCCACGTGACACTTTGACCTGAAAACAGGAAGGGCAGCTTCTTGACGTGGGTTGTAACTAAACTGTTAAAGCAAAGATTGACCGCAGACAAAAAAAGCTCATAAAAACACAGCTCAGAATATATTCTCTCATCATGATGCAATAAAGCTGGAAATTGACCATAGAATCATGAAACAATTATTAATCACAAAATCATAAAACAAACAAGCAGAACCTCACTACCGGGTAATTTTAAAATAAAGCAACTTGAGTAAAAAAGGAAATATCAGAAAAAATTAAAATATCAGAATTTCTCAGAAATAAAAAAATAATGAAAAAATTAGGTAATCCCAGCACTTTGGGAGGCCGAGGCGGGTGGATCACGAGGTCAAGAGATCGAGACCATCCTGGTCAACATGGTGAAACCCTGTCTCTACTAAAAATACAAAAACTTAGCTGGGCATGGTGGTGTGTGCCTGTAATCCCAGCTACTCGGGAGGCTGAGGCAGGAGAATTGCCTGAACCCAGGAGGCGGAGGCTGCGGTGAGCCGAGCCATTGCACTCCAGCCTGGGTAACAAGAGCGAAACTCCATCTCAAAAAAAAAAAAATTAGGTGTTGCAACTAATGAGATATAGCTGCAGTCGTCCTCAGAGGAAAATTCGTACCTTTAATTACATTATACTAATAAATAAGAATGAACAAAATACACTAAAGAGTTAACAAAAAAAAGTTTAAAAACTTAATAAAAAGTTAAGGAAATTCATCTTAGGAAAGCAAAAGGAAAGTATTAAAGACATAGTATAAATCAGGGATTTTAAACAGAAAATAAGTAAAACAGCTGCACTCAAAGGTAACTCTTTTGGAGGAAAATTTAAAAGGGGGACCAACGGCCCATTATAATATCTTCCCCCCACCAACTCCTGCCCCGAAGGAGAAGGGCGTGTGAGCAAATCAAAGAGAAAACATTCGAAGGCTCAGCAGAGATTCCTGCTCAACTCTCTGCAAATGTATTTGATGGCCTGAGTGACACAGTTAAGTTTTCTGGAAAATATGAATTGCCAACGCTGACTCCAGAAGACACCGAACTTAGAGACGGTCCGGTCAAATAGCGAAATAGAGAAAGCGAACACC
Source organism: Callimico goeldii (assembly GCA_963573925.1). Taxonomy (NCBI): domain Eukaryota; kingdom Metazoa; phylum Chordata; class Mammalia; order Primates; family Cebidae; genus Callimico; species Callimico goeldii. The sequence goes on along the minus strand of CAUYOR010102646.1, from coordinate 8,326 downwards.
AGGCTTGCTTTCCCGGTGGATTCCACTAACACTTCAGGGGACAGACACGGGCACGCTGCTGACCTTGCCTTGTCCGGTGGGAGCGGAAGAAAGACTTTAGAATTCTTTCAATGGATCGAACATTGACAGCAAAACTGCAAAAACAGCACAGAAGCAAAACATTAGCAAATGGAATGTGGTAACATATTCCAAGGGCAATGTAACTTACACAGTGGGATTTATTGCAGGAATCCAAAATTCAGTATTAGGAGTCTCACATTAAGACATTTGTTAACATTGTTCACCATATTAATAAAAATTGCCATAAATCTTGAAGCGGCGCTTATTAATAGCAATATCTAGGCTGGGCACGGTGACTCACACTTGCAATCCCAGCACTTTGGGAGGCTGAGGCAGCGAATCACCTGAGGTCAGGAGTTCAAGTCCAGCCTGGCCAACATGGGGAAACCCCTTCTCTACTACAAATACAAAAATTAGCCAGGCGTGGTGGTGGGTGCCTGTAATCCCAGTTATTCAGGGGGGCTGAGGCAGGAGAATCGCTTGAGCCAGGGAGGCGGAGGTTGCGGTGAGCCGAGATCATGCCACCGCACTTCGGCCTGGGTGACAGAGTGAGACTGTCTCATATAAATACATACATGCATACATAGATAAATAAATCAATATCTGTACATGGTTTAGAAACTCTTTGGTGATTCCTTGTCACTTGGATTATAGGACCAGCTGTGTCTAGTACTGGACACAGATGCTCCAGCTCAAAGGTGGCATCACGTGCAGTGGGATACACGGAAGCATTTCCACTAAAGGTGGGAAAATATTCACTGAGTGCCTGTGGTCATGACGTTCAGTGCTCTGCTGCAAGCACCGGCTGATCCAACAGAGGAGAGAGGGAGAGGGACCCTGGAGATTGGAAAGAGTTAAAATTATCACCGTTTTCATAAATACAGTTATTTAATTAATCCAAGAGAAACAATTGGAAAGCGATTGCAGTTATGAGAATTTTGTGAGCTGGCTGGATGCAAATACACGGAAATTAATACCATTCATATATATATATATATATATATTTAATTATTCTAATGGGATGTATTTGAATATCCAGTTAGGATGACTAAAGACCCCATTTGTAATTTCAGCAGTTAAAGGTAACAATGCCAGAGGATAAAATACTAACGGTCTGCCTGTTGAAAAAGTTAAAACCTTAGGGGATATAAAAGAAGAATTGAAAAAATGGAAAAGAATACCTGGTTGGGAAGATTAATTATCATAAAGGAATCATTTTCCCTAAACTAAGCAAATTCAGTGTAATCTGAGCTACAACCCCCCAGAATATATTAGGAGATTCTGAAGTTATATTGAAAAATTAGCAAAAATAGCTAGAAAACTATGGGGCAGTAAGTGTGATCTAGCAATGGCCGAGCTTGGATGCTAAAGTCACGTGGTGCGCGTGTGGTACTGTTGTGTGGGCAGACAGGCACTATCAATGGCGCAGACAAGGGTCCAGAGATAGCCTGAAAGGCATTCTGTTAGATGATAAGGATGGGATTTCAAACCAGGAAAACACGGACCACTCAATAAATGATGCTGGGATACTGAATAGAACCCTTTTTAAAACAAATAAACAAAATAGGATCCCACCTCCTACCTTTCACCAAATTAAATATCAAATGGACTGAGGATTTGAATGGCATAATATAAAACTGTAAAAATACTCAACATAAAATGTCTATATTTCCTGCTGAATCTTGGGCTAGAGATGGTCTTTCTAAATATGAAATCAAACCTAGAAGATAGAAAATAAGATTAAGTGATTCTACATTAAAACCAAATAATTCTTAGTAAAACAATTGTACACAACAGAATTGAAAGGTGAATGACAAGTTGGGGAGAATCTTTGCCATTTGTATTCCAGACATCGGGCTTCCTTAATATGCGAAAGTCCATCAATAAATTAAAAAGATTTAGCAACTCAATAGAAAAATATTTCCGAATGCTTTATAAGAAGGGAAATACAAATGTATCTTAAACATGCTAAAAGATACTTAACCTCACTCATACATGGAGAAATGCATTCAAATTATACTGAGATTTTTTACTCTATTAGATATGCAAAAGCCAAAAATTTGCTGAGATGATGGTTAAGGGGCGGGAGACGCGTATTCGTGGCTGGTAGTGGCGTAAGCTGGTACAATGCCTGTGGAGAGCAATTTGTTTATGTCTGACGAAATCACAGATTTGCAATTTATTACATCCACACATTTACGACCGTGTGAAATGGTGCACGTAGATATTCATCGTGTCATTGCTTTTAGGAGTGAAAGATTAAACTGTGAGAGGGGACTAGACGTGTAATTCAGAGTGCATCTTCCCCGGAACGCCCGCCCTGCGCAGCTGCCATAATCATGAAGTTCCTACATGCATTCACATGGGAATACTTTCCAAAGAATAAAGAAAAACCATTTTGGTTTGAGAAAACAGTTAGGCATGTTCCTGGTAAGTTGGCAATGATGGTTACTTCCAGAGGGGCTCTGGGTGAGTGGGGTTCCGGTGGTGAGGAGAAAACATTTTACTTGGATTTGTTGGTACCATTTGATATCTTGTGTGTGTATGACCTAAATAAAAAGATATGATAACTTCTGGTGGTGGTAGTGGTGGGGTGGGGGTGGTGAGGGAGAGACAGAGACTGAGACTGAGAGAGAGAGAGACACTGAGAGAGAGACTGAGAGAGAGAGAGAGAGAGACTGAGAGAGAGAGAGAGACTGAGAGAGAGAGACTGAGAGAGAGACTGGGAGAGAGAGAGACTGAGAGAGAGAGAGGCTGAGAGAGAGAGAGGCTGAGAGAGAGAGAGACTGAGAGAGAGAGACTGAGAGAGAGAAACAGAGAGAGAGAAAGAGAGAGAGAGAGACTGAGAGAGAGAGACACAGAGAGAGAGAGAGAGAGAGACAGAGAGAGAGAGAGAGACTGAGAGAGAGAGAGGCTGAGAGAGAGAGAGACTGAGAGAGAGAGACTGAGAGAGAGAAACAGAGAGAGAGAAAGAGAGACAGAGAGAGACTGAGAGAGACTGAGAGAGAGACAGAGAGAGAGAAAGAGAGAGAGAGAGAGACTGAGAGAGAGAGGCTGAGAGAGAGAAACAGAGAGAGAGAAAGAGAGAGAGAGAGAGAGAGACTGAGAGAGAGAGACTGAGAGAGAGAAACAGAGAGAGAGAAAGAGAGAGAGAGAGACTGAGAGAGAGAGGCTGAGAGAGAGAGAGAGAGAGAGAGACAGAGTGAACAATGCTTTAGGATTCCTGCTCAGACACCGTCACCCTCCTTCACCATGGTGTGAACTTTGAAACACTTGGTGAGCTCTGCTGACAAGTCTTCTGCTCACTTTGGACATACTAGTAGTTGAACATTGTACTTCCTCTAGGACTGTTTGCTTACAGAGGTTCAGGCAGACAATTACAGCTCAAATAACAGCCTTCTTTAGAAATTCCTTAAATCCGCTGGGAAGAATGGAGACCACCTGTCAGGAATGATAGTTTCTGACCATCTCTGTGTTGCTAAGAACTGATTTATAGCTGTGGCTATTTTTGTGGAGGTTTGATTCATAGCTGTGAGGTCTCTGGGGAATCTGCTCCTATTAACAAATTATTTTCCTGGAGTGGTCTGAAAAGGATGTTTAGCTCAAGGCTTGCTTACATTTAAAGAAAGCTGTTGATCTGGTTTGCTCTGCAGAGTAGCTTGTCGCTTACGGCACCCCTTCGCATTCTCTGAGCATCAATTCCAGGCCACATCCATCATTCGAATTCACATCTTCATGGTGACAACCACAGGGTGCTGTGGCCAAGATAATCTCATGACTTCTCACCGAAAGTGAAGAGCAAGTTTCCCATAACGGTATCGAAGGGGCAGAAGGTGCTGACGTCTTACAGCTGGCTTGGCTGAGAAACAGTTGCATCCACGTTTGAGGACAGGTTTCATCGCAGACTTTGACCAGCTTTGGAAGGTGGTCACCCAGCCCTGCAGTGGCGCTGGCCACTTCGGTCTATTAGAGGCGGGGCTCAGCCTCCGCATTTGGTGTTAATGTCAAGTGGCCCCTGCCATGGAACAGAAAAGTTCATCTTTATTCAGTTTATGTGTCACACGCTGTCTAATAAGATTGTGGGGGCAGCTCATCGTTTTCACAATAGATGAAGAAACTGAGGCACAGCAAGGCTGAGCAGTGTGTGCGGAGGTCACAGTTAGGACCTCAGGGCATCTGGTGCAGAGGCCGCAGACCTGGTCCCCAGCAGACGTGTGCCCTGTGTGTCCCTCACCTGCGGGTTGGTGCCCAGATGGGGAACTGAACGCTGCATCTGGAGAGTGGGGCGTTCGAGGCTGACGTAACAGTGAGGATTTCAGCCAGGCCTTCCTGCAGACTCCTCCGGGTGGAAGTGGCTCAGAGGCACCTGGGATCAGATGCGGCTGTCATTTCTAACTCCCAAGAGAAACCGGCATAATCTCTTCCTTGCAGAGACGGGATCCTTTACAATGGTGTTTCGAATCCTCTTCCGCAGTGTCTGGGTCTCACTGACAGCGCTGAGGACCACCTCAGAGTGGGGATGCCGGGCGGGAGGGGGCACCACACTGGGGGAACAGTCTAGGCTCTTGTACTGAAATAACTTTGAAAACTATGGCTTTGGAGAGAGCACTAAGGTTCTCATGAACAGGCTGCCCTGGATCCTACTGAAGGAACTTGGGAAAATTGGTAAGAGGTAGTTTCCAGGAAGCTACTGCAAAAAGCTGGTCAACAGGAAGGTGTACGGCTGAGCGCGGCACTGGGAGCGAGCCTCTAACGGCCTGCAGTGCCTCGGACTGTGAGCAGGGTCATGGCTTTGGGTGTTTCTGGGAGAGGTGCAGGCCGGAGACTGCCTGACAAGGTCATTCGTGGAACAGCCTGGACATGGAGTTAGGCCTGAGACGGCAGGTGCTGGCGAAGGAGGCCCCGATGCTTGTGCTGTGGGGGTGGGGGGAGGGGGGCACTGGTCTTGCTGTTAGGGTGGGCAGAATCATGTCCCCAGGATGCCATGTTCTAATCCTTGACCTGTGAGTACATCAATTCCCAGGGCCGCAGGGGGCCTGCAGGTGTGGTGGAGAATTGAGTGGGGGTGGGTGCCCCGGGTTGTGCAGGTGGACAAGGTGCCCCACTGCTCCTGGCAGGTGAGAGAGGAATGAGTGAGGAGAGGGCAGCATCACAGTCGATGTGGAGATGGAAGCAGAGGCCAGCAGGGTAAGGGCCGCCCGCCACGGAACGTGGGCCGCCTTTGGAAGCTGGGAAGCCAGGGATGCCAGCATCTCCCCAGAAGGTGGCAAGCCCTGCCAGCACCCTGATTCCAGCCCCGTGAAGCCGACTTTGGGCCTCTGATCCCCAGGCTGGAGGATGACAAGCTGGAGCTGTGCTGAGTCCTGATGTGTGAGCTGCTCTGTCACAGTGGTGGCCGAAAGTGGGTGCAGCTGCCAGGGCCGAGCAAAGCACGGTGGACACAGGGATTCCCAGAGGCGGGACCCCTTCCTTCCCGGGATTCATCCACGTGGGACCCCGAGCCGGGACTCCTCGAGGCAGGAGAAGCATTGCTTAATAGCAGGAAACCTTCTGGCCAACTCAGTTCTCAGTTCCACTTAGGCTGTGCTCAGCGACTTTGGCAACGAGACTTGGAAACGCTGTGGAGGCGTCTTGCTGGTCATCGACGCGCCGGCTAGAGGCACCCTCCGCCTTCCCCACCGCACTGCCGCGTCTTGAAAAAGACACCACCCCACCCTCAGCCTTGCCGCTGAATCTTCTGAATATGATACAAGGCTTTGATTTTACTGTCATGGGTGAGTTGAGAACAGCAGATGCGGCGTCCAGCGGGTACACAGACCGGGAGCCGCACTTCCTGAGCTCTGCTGACTGCGCTGACAGCGACCTGGACTGCACTTTCTAAGGACAGCACTTATGTGTTATTAAAAACAAGGATTGTCTTTAATTTCGGAGATATGTAGTGGTGCAACTTTACCCATGAGGGGGTTTTCCTCAGGACCAGCGGGAGGACTTCTTGGGGTCTTGTAACATTTGTAGCCCTTGTCGAGTTGACGGAGCTTCTCAGGAGGAAAGTAAAACTGTCCTCATGCTGTCTTTTACTCTGTTTCTGACAGTTTTGCCTTTGGGAATGACCAATGGTTGCAGAACAAAGAATGATTTCAGGGACACCCCCAGTGTTTCAGCCCTGTGCAGCCTGTGGCGGGGGGAAGCGATCTCTTTCTCCCTGTCTGCTGTGGCTCCAGGTGGTGCGTCTACATGAGTCCCGCTAAGACGCACCGAAATCCTCCCAGCCGGGAAGGCCTGGCACACAAGGGCAGGCATCGAGCTCTCCAGCTTTGGTGCCTGGCATTATTTGATCCTGTGGAATGGGGATAAGCAGTCCTGGAAGGTGGATTTGGACTTCCTTCTGTTAATAAGGTTTTTCCTACGGAATCCAATCTGTGTAGTGGAAGAATAGATTTTGTTGACTGGCATCTTAGACCTTTATAGCATTTGCAAAATTATTTTGAACTTTCCTTCTCTAATTGTAATCGCTTTAACCAATAATCCTTAGAACTCAGGGAGAATCAAAATACTGATGTCTATTCTCATGGCCTCTGCCTTCCTGCCCTCTCAGCCACCTTGGCGTGGGCAAGCACAGCTGTGGTCCCTTGGAGCCTGCAGGTGCAATTCTGAGGGTCAGACGACTGTCGGCTGCTGTGGGGGTGCACGTGCCGGGCGCTGCTTTCTATGAGAAGAGAGACTCCAGCCCCAAGTGCTGTCCAAGGACTGCCCCAGGACTCGTGACCAAGGCCTCCCTGCCCTCGAGCCACCTGGCCCCCAGTGGAGGCTGCAGCTGCTGCTTGGTGCAGGGGGTGGCCGTGGGCACTCATGGAGCAAACCCACTGCCCTGGGGGATTCTGGAGCGAACTTCTCTGGGGCTGAGTCGAGCTTGATGCCTGTGGCCACTGTGCCTGCCAGTACTTGTGAGATTTGGGGTGTGCACGGCGGAGACAGAGGCAGGTCTGCAGGGTCAGCAGAACCAGGGAAACCTTCCAGGCGGTCATCATCGGGTCCTGCTGTCTCCTCTCTCCTGGGTGGCTTGCAAACGTAAACAGGCTCACAAGATGACGGGGCTGAATTATGGCTAGGCCTGCGTTTGCGGCTCTGTAGGGGAGGAGTACCCGGTGTGGGGCACACCCCAAGTTTGTGGCTCTGCAGGGGAGGAGTACCGGGTGTGGGGCCCACGCCGAGTTTGCGGCTCTGCAGGGGAGGAGTACTGGGTGTGGGGCGCACCCCAAGTTTGTGGCTCTGCAGGGGAGGAGTACTGGGTGTGGGGCCCACGCCGAGTTTGCGGCTCTGCAGGGGAGGAGTACTGGGTGTGGGGCCCACGCTGAGTTTGCGGCTCTGCAGGGGAGGAGTACCGGGTGGGCATGGAAGGGGGAATCCAGCAATGATGGGGGTGCCTTATACCACGTGATCAAGCAAGGGGGAGTGCGTGATGGTACCGTCGGCCCATTCAACTCTCTAGTGGGGGCCTTATATTATCCCCACTTTATGGGATGTAGAAATTGAGATAAATATGAAAAAGTCATTTGCTTACAATCACACTTCCGGGAAGACAGGAGTGGGTTTCTGCACCCTGTTCTGCCCTGCATGGAAGGTGGCTCTGCAGTGTGGAGCCCCGCCTGGCCACAGCAGCAGAGGAGCTGTGCTTGGGCTCTGTGGGCTGTGTGTGTGCTGTGCGGATTGTGTGTGGGTTGTGTGTGGGTTGTGTGTGTGCTGTGTGGGGAGTGTGTATGGGTTGTCTGTGGGCTGTGCATTGGCTGTGTGTGTTGTGTGTGGCTGTGTGGGTTGTGTGTGTGGGGACTGGGTGTGGACTGAGTGTGGACTGTGTGTGGACTGAGTGAGGACTGAGTGTGGACTGTGTGTGAACTGAGTGTGGACTGTGTGTGTGTGGACTGGGTGTGGACTGAGTGTGGACTATGTGTGGACTGTGTGTGGACTGGGTGTGGACTGAGTGTGGGCTGGGTGTGGACTGGGTGTGGACTGAGTGTGGACTGTGTGTGGACTGAGTGTGGACTGAGTGTGGACTGTGTGTGGACTGAGTGTGGGCTGGGTGTGGACTGGGTGTGGACTGTGTGTGGACTGTGTGTGGACTGAGTGTGGGCTGGGTGTGGACTGGGTGTGGACTGAGTGTGGACTGTGTGTGGACTGTGTGTGGACTGAGTGTGGGCTGTGTGTGGACTGTGCGTGGACTGAGTGTGGACTGTGTGTGGACTGTGTGTGGACTGTGTGTGGAGGGTGG
>CAUYOR010102644.1:0-12791 GCA_963573925.1 Callimico goeldii | reverse complement strand
CCACCATGCCCAGCTCATTTTCTGTATTTTTAGTAGAGACGGGGTTTCACCATGTTGACCAGGATGGTCTTGATCTCTTGACCTGGTGATCCACCCGCCTCGGCCTCCCAAAGTGCTGGGATTACAGGCTTGAGCCACCGTGCCCGGCCGGCTTTCTGGTCTTTCCAAGGCCTTGTTTAGCTCCTCCTTCCACTCTATGGGCAGCCCCAGATCCTTCCAATGCCTTCCTTTTTTTTTCCCCCCCAGTAAGGTCAAGTTGGTTTCTATTGCTTCTAAAGAACTCTAATTGAAATTCCCACTTTACAGATAAGGAGACTGAGGGGTGAAGAGGAGAGGTAAATACTAAAGTGGAGCCAGGTCTCCATCCCAGGTTTCCCATCTCCCAACCCAGGCTTTTGCCTCCCACCACATTGCCTGCTGTGAGGAGCTGGGTCCTGAGGAAAGAGAAAAGCAGAGCAGAGTGTGAGAGTGGATAAGCCTGAATATAGAGGACATAGTGTTTCACTGAGAGGTTTTGGAATCAGAGAGCTGATCTTACACTTACCAGTTAAGAGGATCTGGACAAGTAATTTCATCGTCTCAGAGCCTAACTTCCCAGCTGTAACATAAGAAAAAGAGGCCCATGCCTGTAATCCCAGCACTTTGGGAGGCCGAGGCAGGTGGATCATGAGGTCAGGAGATCGAGACCATCCTGGTCAACATGGTGAAACCCTGTCTCTACTAAAAATACAAAAATTAGCTGGGCGTGGTGGCCCTGGCTTGTAGTCCTAGCTACTCGGGAGGCTGAGGTAGAAGAATTGCTTGAACCTGGGAGGCAGAGGTTGCAGTGAACGGAGATGGCTGACACTGCACTCCAGCCCGGCAACAGAGTGAGACTTCATTCTCAAAAAAAGAGAATCTTCTTATAGACACAGACCCACACTAGAGCACTGGGTGGATTTTAGCCTTCACATACTCACCTATGGTTGGGTACCTTTGTGCAGTGAACAATCTGGGCAACAGTACATGACAGCCCTGGGGATAATGATTATACCTGCCTTATATGGATGCTATAAAGACTAAATGAGATAAGGTATGTGAAGTTCTGGGCACAGTGCTTAACCACTTAATAAGTCTTCAGTAAACAGTAGCAAAGTATTGTGACATCATCACTCTGGAAGGCTCTGGAAGGCAGTCTGCGGTGAAACGGCAAGTCCCAAGCTCCCCACTTTCTCACCACCAACTCCCAGACCTCATAATCTTTCCTGGATGGCCTCAGTGTCCTGCCTCTCCTTCCAGAGTTCTGTGGGGTTCCTGGACCGCCAGGAACAGAGTTCTGGCATCTTCTATCACATCACAGCTTTCCCTTTGATAAAAGCCCCTGCTATGTCAGGCCCCAACTCACAAATCTCTCCTGCTCCAAGGTTCTGCAGGCTCCAGGGTCAAGCCCCAGCCTCCAGCCTCCTCCCTCAGACCTGAAGCCAAGCGTAGCATATTCAGGGGCCCCGCTGCTATAGCAGCCCAAGCCCCCTCAGGCCTCCTGTTTCATTTCTGGGCAGGCCCAAGCACCCAGCACTGGGAATGGCTGGACCAGGAACTCTGAGAGAGCCACATGTGCCAGGCTAGTGCCTGCCAGCTCTTAGGCTGGTCTTACAATGGCTCCATTCACCAGGGAGAGGAGCTGGCCCGCCTGGAGCCCACGGGGTGATGTTCCAGGCCCCAGGGGGATGGGGTGGGAGGTGAGAAACTAAGAAAGGAGTTGCTAAGGCTGGGCCAGGGGGTGAAGGTGCCCAGTCTGCACCACTACCACCACCTTATGACAAAGTGACCGCCTCACAACTGGGGCCATAGGAGATTAGATTCTCTGGGGCCCTGCGGGGGTGAGTAAGTGTGGGGGCAGATGGAGGGAAAAAGTTAGTCACAGGCGTTGGGGAGCAGGGAGGCTGGGACCTTAGCCCACACTCTTGCTGGCATATGCAGGCCCATAGCCAGGGGGTGACGTGGTCTTGGTCCTTGAAGCAGCCCTTCCAGTAACAACTGGGGCATCCCAGCCAGGCATCCTTGGCCTCTCCCACTCCTCTCCATGCCTGCTGCCCCACATCTCTCAAAGAGGCATGCATCTGCAAGTATCTCTGTCCCCATCATCTCTCCCTTCTCCTCACAAAGCCCAAGTTGTGTCCAAACTGCTCTGTCCTCAAATTAAAGCCCTCGCTGGCTCCCCACTACCTAAAAGACCACGACCTCAGTGTTCAGCCTGTCATCTTGCCCACTCAGCATCCACTCCTTTTCCATATGAGCTCCAAATCTCTCTATTCCTAGGGTAGCACCCGGCCCCCACTCTCAGTCCATTTGTTTTGAGTGGAGCTCATCTGAACACGGTATAACAAATAAATATTAAAAAAAAACAACCAATCCGATTGTTCCACTCCCACTCCCATCACCTCCATACAGTGATTGGTTTAGACACAGTCACATGACCTAAATCAGTCCAGTGAGATTCAAGTTCAGAACCTGTGTATAAATATCTGCAGAAATGAATCTTTCCCCTGGGCTTGGAGCTGGGAGTATGTCAGCCTGGAGTTGCCTCCATTTGGAAAGGGCCTGCTCCAGAGTGAAGCCAACACAAGGAAAAGCAGAGAGATGGCAAGACCAAGTCTTCAAAGCACTATTTCAGCACTAGATCCAGCTACACCTGATGCAAATACACCAATATATTCCGTTGTTTTTTCTTTTTAACTTGCATTCTCAAAGGAGGTGAATGTTCAATTTTTTGAGTCAATCAATTTTCTGTTTTTCTAAGCCTCTTGGAATTGTGTTTTCTGTCTCTTGCAACCCAGGAGTTCCAACCAATAGCAAGGCCCTCCTACTCTGACCTTGAACCACTTCTGCAGTCCCATTGGCCCTGCCTGGGGTATATGGAACTCTCCACTCCCCTAAATGCCCCATGTACCCCATGATTCTCTGCACTTGCTCCTGCTTGTCTCACTATCTGGGGTAGATTCACTTTTTCTGTTTTGAACTTGCTCAGCTTTTTTTTTTTTTTTTGAGACAGACTCTCACTCTGTCGCCCAGGCTGGAGTGCAGTAGTGGCATGATCTTGGCTCACTGCAACCTCTGCCTCCTGAGTTCAAGTGATTTTCCTGCCTCAGCCTCCCGAATAGCGGGGACTACAGGCATGAGCCACCATGACCAGTTAATTTTTGTATTTTTAGTAGAGATGGGTTTTGCCATGTTGGCTAGGCTGGTCTAGAACTCAAATCACTCACATGATCCACCCACCTCGGTCTCCTAGGATTACAGGTGTGGGCCACCGTGCCCAGCCTTGCTTAGTTCTTTTTTGTATTGTTTTGTTTTCTGAAATAGAGTTTCGCTCTTTTGCCCAGGCTAGAGTGCAGTGGCATGATCTTGGCTCACTGCAACCTCTGCCCTCTGGGTTCAACAAATTCTCCTGTTTCAGCCTCCAAAGTAGCGGGGATTACAGGCATCTGCCACCACACCCAGCTAAATTTTGTATTTTTAGTAGAGACGGGGTTTCACCCATGTTGGCCAGGCTGATCTCAAACTCCTAACCTCCAGTGATCTGCCCACCTTGACCTCCCAAAGTGCTGGGATTACAGGTGTGAGCCACCTGGCCTTGCTCAGTTCTTAAAGGTCCAGCTCAAGTGCCAGTTCCTCCATAAAGCCTTCCCCAACTGCTTCCCAGGGAGAATTTACTCTTTGCACCTGTCCACAGCACTACAGAGCCATTATTTCACTGTATCATCGTGATTCACTCGCCCATTCATCTCCCCCACTGGATTGTTGAGCTTCCTGAACTGTGCGTATTTTCTTTCTTTTCTCAGTGCCTAGTACTTGATCCAGCACAGACTAGGTGCTTGGGAATCACGAGTCCGATGACCTGAATGTCCATCAGACTGGATGTTAGAGCTGTGGGGACGGGGCACTGACCCTGGAACTACTTAGTTGCTATGCAGCCCATTCCCGTCTCTGTGAACAACCTGACATGTACACCTTCTTTCAGCCTAAAAATTCTACTTGGCTGGGCGTGGTGACTCAAGCCTGTAATCCCAGCACTGTAGGAGGCCGAGGTGGGCAGATCACCTGAGGTCAGGAGTTCAAGACCAGCCTGACCAACATGGAGAAACCTCATCTCTACAAAAAATACAAAATTAGCCGGGCGTCATTGTGGGTTCCTGTAATCCCAGCTACTTGGGAGGCTGAGGCAGGAGAATCACTTGAACCCAGTGGGGCAGAAGTTGTGGTGAACTGAGATCACACCATTGGACTCCAGCCTGGGCAGCAAGAGCAAAATTCCATCTCAAAAAAATAAAAATAAAAATTCTACTCGGCCGGGCACAGTGGCTCATGCCTGTAATCCCAGCACTTTGGGAGGCCAAGGTGGGCAGATCACCCGAGGTCAGGAATTTGAGACCAGCCTGGCCAACATGGTGAAACCCCATCTCTACTAAAAATACAAAAATTATCCAGGCATGGTCATGTGCACCTGTAATCACAGCTGCCCAGGAGGCTGAGGCAGGAGAATCACTGGAACCCAGTGTGGCAGAGGCTACAGTGAGCTGGGATCATACCACTGCACTCCAGCCTGGTCAACAGAACAAGATTTCATCTCAAAAAAAAAAAAATTTTGATTCATCCATCAAGGAGTTCAATACCCTGAGTATGGGAGGAGAGGGCTGCTTTGCAGTTGAACTTGAGTTCAAGTCCTGCTTTTCCACATGGTACTCATGTGACACAGGCCAAGTCATATAACTTCCTTGAGCTTCAGTTTCCATAAAACGGCAAACACATGGTGCTCATTATGTGCTGTGCACATACTTCCAGTTCTCTTATCCACCCTATGAGGTGTAGGTACCGGTCTCGTCCTCTTCCTAATGATGAAGAGACTGAGGGCCAGAGAGGTTAAGTGTTGAGCAAGGCCATGAGTAAGACAGAGCCTCGGGCAGACCTAGCTGCTGGGTGGGGGATGGAACCCAGGCAGCCTCCGCTCCGAGTCAGTGCTCTTACCCCTCCACTCTCCTGCCTCTTGCAAAATGGGGATAGTACTAGGACCTTCTTCTTGGGGTTCTTGTAAAGTTTCACCTTCACATAATGTGAATTCCCCGTAGAGCTGAGCCTTGCTATTGGCACTGGGGAGTTCTCAGCCTAGATGAGTCTAGTCTTTTCAAAGAATCCTAGATTTTGGGGTCAAGCTGGAGGGAGGAGGGAGGTGGCTAGTCCAGGACAGCATCCACTTGGCTCTGGCTACTTGGCAGAAGGACCCTGCTCATAATGCCCATTTGTCCAGACCGTGGTTCAATGACTTCTGCATTCTCTGCACGTACACCCTAGAAGGGATGGAGATGGATGGGGGTGGCACCGGCTCTAGCCACGCCAGGGAAAGCCAGCTGGTAATTAAGAGGTCTGGGGCAGCAGGACAACCCTGTGTCAAGAAACCCCAACTCTGCCCCTGCCTAGAAGTGAGACCCTGGGCAAACCACACAACCTCCCTAGGCCTCACTTCCTTCGTGAAATGGGGACCCTAATGGTATGTCCTTCATCGGGTGGTGTGAGGATAAAGAAGATGATGCGTTTTGCAAGTGTGTTGTGGATATTCAATAAAAGACAGTTAATGACCCGCCTCGTGCTGCTGTTTGGTTAGCCAGGCTGGCTGGAGTTCAATCTTGGCTCTACCATTTCCTAGCAGTGTGATCTCAAGTAAGTTACCGAACCTCTCTGGTCTCAGTTCCTCCCTGGTAAGTTGGGAACAATGACAAAACAACAACACAATACCAGCTATGTGCCTCTCACAAAAAAGTGCTCCTTGGCTGGGCACGGTAGCTCATATCTATAATCCCAGCACTTTGGGAGGCCAAGGTGGGTGGATCACCTGAGGTCAGGAGTTTGAGACCAGCCCGGCCAACATGGTGAAACCCTATCTGTACTAAAAATACAAAAAATTAGCTGGGCGTGGTGGCGGGTGCCTGTAATCCCAGCCACTAGGGAGGCTGAGGCAGGAGAATCGCTTGAACCTGGAAGGTGGAGGTTGCAGTGAGTGGAGATTGCGCCATTGCACTCCAGCCTGGGCAACAAGATCAAAACTCTGTCTCAAAAAATAAAAGTGCTCCTCAAGTTTTAGTGATCCCAAGCAACTCCCTGCCCCTCCCCAAGGCATCAGTTTCCCTATTTGTTCAGGAAAATTTCTTTTTTTTTGAGACAGAGTCTCACTCTGTTGCCCAGGCTGGAGTGCAGTGGTACGATCTCAGCTCGCTGTAACCTCCCCATCCTGGGCTCAAGCAATTCTTGCCTCAGCCTCTCAAGTAACTGGGATTACAGGCACATGCCACCACACCTGGCTAATTTTTGTATTTTTGGAAGAGATGGGGTTTCACCATGTTGGCCAGGCCGGTCTTGAACTCCTCACCTCAAGTGATATGCCCGCCTCAGCCTCCCAATGTGCTAGATTACAGGCGTGAGCAACTATGCCTGGTCGGAATTTTTTTTTTAAAATAGAGACAGGGTTTGGCTCTGTCATCCAGGCTGGAATGCAGTGGTGCCATCATCAATTTCTTGAGTGGCTAGGACTACAGGTATGTACCACCACACCCAGCTGATTTTAATTTTTTTTGTAGAGACAGGGGTCTCATCATATTGCCCAGGCTGGTCTTGAACTCCTGGCCTCAAAGATATTCCTGCCTCAAGGATACTTTCCCTTCAGCTTCCCAAAGGGCAGGGATTACAGGCATGAGCCACTGCACCCAGCCTTGTTCATGGAAATTCAAGTGTCACTGTAAGCGCCATGGCTACACTTCACATACTGAATTGGTCCCCCTGTGGGAGATGCCAGATGCCCTTTCTTTGAGGGCAATTGCTGTGTCCACCTTGTTCCCTGTGTTCCGAGCACCTGACCTGGGCCTGCACATGGTGGGCCCTCAGCAAATGTTTACTGACTTTATATGTTTTGTTTTTGTTTGTTTTTTTTTTTAAGATGGAGTCTTGCTCTGTCACCCAGGCTGCAGTGCGGTGGCGTGATCTCACCTCACTGCAACCTCTGCCTCCTGGGTTCAACAAATTCTCCTGTCTTAGCCTCCCGAGTAGCTGGGATACAGGAATCTAATCTTTGTATTTTTATTAGAGATGTGGTTTCACCATCTTGGCCAGGCTGGTCTTGAACCCTTGACCTCGTGATCCACCCATCTCAACCTCCCAAAGTGCTGGGATTACAGGCAGGAGCCACCGCGCCTGGTCAAATTTGTTTTTCATGTAACAAACATGAACTTAGTGTTTCTCATGTGCCAGGCACTCCTTCGAGCGCTTTACAGATATAAATGCATTTACTCTTCAGCAACCTTGTAGGGAGTGATACTGTTATTTTACAGATGAGGCAGTTGAGTCAGAGTCGAAATAATGTGCCTAGGATTCTAACCCAAGACCTCTGGCTTCAGGGTTTATCCTCTTGCCTTCTCTGATCCTGTCCCCTCTGTTCAAGAGTTGGGTGCCCTGAGTACCCACACATCCACTGGTATCCATTGCTCATCTCCTGGGATGGGGTTCTCCCAACCTCTGGGTGAAAGCAGGGGCTGGCTGTGGGATGTGGGAAACCAAGCAATGGACCTGGCATCAGCCAACACCTGCCAGTCCGCCAAGTCCCAAAACAGCCTGGGCGCAACCCACATCCGGCTGTTGTTCCGGAGCCAGAGAAGAGAACAGGAAAGGCCAAGAGGCCTGGCTCCAAGCTGACTCATCGGGAGGTGGGACCAGGACAGGAAGGGCAAGGGAGCACCAACTCCATCCTCCCTCCCTTGGACACTCACTGGATTAAGGCCCAGCCCTGGAGTCACAGGCCAGGTCACCCACCACCAAGCCTCAGGGTGCTCACAGACTCTCAGGGAGGAAACACACGTGAGGTTAAAACCCAGGCCAGGCTGGGTGCAGTGGCTCACGCCTGTAATCCCAGCACTTTGGGAGGCCGAGGTGGGCAGATCACAAGGTCAGGAGATCAAGACCATCCTGGCCAACATGGTGAAACCCCATCTCTACTAAAAATTACAAAAAATAGCCAGTCTTGGTGGTGCATGCCTGTAGTCCCAGCTACTTGGGAGGCTGAGGCAAAAGAATCACTTGAACCAGGGAGTCGGAGGTTGCGATGAGCCAAGATTGCACCACTGCACTCCAGCCTGAGCGACAGAGTGAGACTCCGACTGAAAAAAACAAAAACACAATAAAAAAAAAGCACAACAACAACAACAACAACAAAAAAAAAAAAAAACAGGCCATAGCATTCAGCTGCCAAAGGAGATGAGGGTTCTGCATGGCCAAATACTTTGATGACTTTCTTGGGTGTGAAAGGCACTGCCCTCTTCCTGGCCACGGCCTGGAGGGCTGGGGAGAGGGCTCTGGGTAAGGAAATGGAACAGGAGGGCGGAAGGCTTGAGACCTGAAAGCCAGAGGGAAGAATGAGTGCAGAGAAATCTCAGAGCCTGAAGAAAGAAGTCACCTGCCAAGAGTCCATGGGGAAGGCTGATCCAAGAGAAGTCTCTGGAAAGGTTTGCTAGAGTCCTTTTTTTTTTCTTGAGATGGAATTTTGTTCTTGTTGCCCAAGCTGGGGTGCCATGGCATTAGCTCAGCTCACTGAAACATCTGCCTCCTAGGTTCAATCAATTCTCCTGCCTCAGCCTCCTGAGTAGCTGGGATTACAGGCACGTGCCACCACGCTTGGCTAATTTCTTGTGTGTTTAGTAGAAATGGGGTTTCACCATGTTAGCCGGGCTGGTCTCAAACTCCTGACTTCAGGTGATCCACCTGCCTCAGCCTCCCAAAGTGGTAGGATTATAGGCGTGAGGACCCAGCCTGCTAGACTCTTAAGGTGTGAGCCACTTTGCCCTGCCAAATATCCTGTCATTTTGGGAAGACCCAGCACCTTGGGAGGACCAGGCAGGAGGATCACTTGAGCCCAGGAGTTCAAGATCAGCCTGGGCAACATAATGAGACCCTGTCTCTACCCAAAATAGAAAAATTAGTCAGTCATGGTGGCACATGCCTGTAGTCCTAGCTACTCAGGAGGCTAAGGCAGGAGGATCAGTTGAGCCCAGGAGGTTGAGGCTGCAGTGAGCTGTGCCCACACCGCTATACTCCAGCCTGGGCTGCAGAGCAAGACCCTGTCAAAAAAAAAAACAGGATTATTTAATATTGAAATTGCAGTTATTAATAGTTACTTAGTGGTGGCTCACCCCATTGTCACCATAAGCCTTCCAGGCCATCTGCCATACCCCAGCTTTTTGGCAGTGGTTAATTGTGAAGGGGGGAAGGGCAGCCAGTGTCCTGGGAGTAGGGGTGGGGTGTAGGCAGCACACATGGGACCCTAGAGGCATCTCAAGATTGAGAACTCAGTGGAGACAGTCCTGAGAGGCTGATGGGATGGGTGACCTGTAACTTCCACCTCTCCTGAGCTTCTCATCAGGCAAGCACTGGGGGTTTGAGCCATGTGGTTGATACTGACTTTAGAACTAGATTACAGGAGGCTGGGCACAGTGGCTCATGCCTGTAACCCCAGCACTTTAGGAGGCCAAGGTGGGCGGATCACTTGAGGCCAGGAGTTCCAACCAGCCTGGCCAACATGGTGAAACTCTGTCTCTACTAAAAATACAAAAATTAGTCAGGTGTGTGGCATGTGCCTGTAATCCCAGCTACTTGGGAGCCTGAGGCAGGAGAATCACTTGAACCTGGGAGGTGGAGGCTGCAGCGAACCAAGATTGTGCCACTGAACTCCAGCCTGGGCGACAGAGCAAGACTCTTGCAAAAATAAAAGAACTAGGTTACATGGGTTTGACATGCTTCTAACTGTGCACTCCTGGGTCATGTCACAGAGTCTCTGAGTCTTGGTTTCATCATCTATAAAATGGGAATATCTTTCTCTATTGCAGTTAAAGAAGAAAAACAAAAAAAAAGAAAAAATAAATAAAATAAAATGGGAATAATAACATAGACTAATTTTTTTTAGCCCCTACAATGTGTTAGGTACTGATATAAATGTCTTATTCTGCTTATTTTATTTTGAGACAGAGTCTTACTCTGTCACCCAGGATGCAGTGCGGTGAGCGTTAAATTAATCTATGCACAGAGAGCTCTCAGAACCATGCCTGGCGCACACTAAGAACTCAATATTTTTTTTTTTTTTTTGAGGCAGGGTCTCACTCCCATCACCCAGGCTGGAGTGCAGTCACATGGTCTCCGCTCACTACAGCCTCAATCTCCCAGCGCAAGCAATCTGCCTACCTCAGCCCCACAGGTAGCTGGGGCTATGTGTGTGCATCACCATGCCCAGCTAATTTTTGTATTTTTTTAGAGACAGGGTTTCGCTATGTTGCCCAGGTTGGTCTCAAACTCTTCAGCTCAGGTGATCCACCTGACTTGGCCTCCCAAAGTGCTGGGATTACAGGCATGAGCCACTGTGCCTGGCTAAGTGCTCAATAAACTAAATAGGAGTTTGTGCAATGTGATTACTTGTGAACATTCGACTCAACTGGCTTAAACATGAAACTTATTATTTTTATTTTTATTTTATTTTACTTATTTATTTTTTTGAGATGGAGTTTAACTCTTGTCGCCCAGGCTGGAGTGCACTGGCATGATCTCAGCTCACTGCAACCTCCACCTCCTGGGTTCAAGCAATTCTCCTGCCTCAGCCTCCTGAGTAGCTGGGGATTACATACACTCACCACCAAGCCTTGCTAATATTTGTATTTTTTTCTTTTTAAGTGAAATGTTGCTTTGTTGCCCAGGCTGGAGTGCAGTGGTGAGATCTAGGCTCACTGCAACCTCTGCCTCCCAGGTTCAAGCGATTCTCCTGTCTCAGCTTCCTGAGTAGCAGAGATTACAGGCACAACCACCATACCTGGCTAGTTTTTTATTTTTAGTAGAAACGAGGTTTCACCTTGTTGGTCAGGCTGGTCTCAAACTTCTGACTTTGTGATCTGGCTGCCTTGGCCTCCCAAAGTGCTGAGATTATAGGCGTGAGCCACCACACCCAGCCTATTTCTTATTTTTATTATTTTTTGAGACGGAGTCTCGCTCTGTCGCCCAGGCTGGGATGCAGTGGTGCATCTTGGCTCACTGCAACCTCTGCCTCCTGGGTTCAAGCGTCTCAGCTTCCCAAGTTGTTGGGACTACATATGTGTGCCACCACACCCAGCTAATTTTTCTATTTTTAGTAGAGATGGGGTCTTGCCATGTTGGCTATGCTGGTCTCCAACTCCTGACCTCAAGTGATCCGCCTGCCTGGGCCTCTGAAAATGCTGGGATTACAGGCATGAGCCACTGTGTCCAGTGGAAAGAAATTTATTATTTTACCAACAGGAAGTCCCAGGGCATTCCTTGACTTGGAATTGATTGATTCAGTGGTTCAGTGGTTCAGTGATAGAACTTTCTGTCTCCACTGCTGCCTCCCTTTAGGTTGGCTTCAGCTCATGGGTACCCTCTTGGTAACAAGGTGGTTGCCAGCAACACCTAGGGGACCAGGTGTCCTGGTCTTCTCCAGCAAGGAGGAGGCCAGCTCCCTAAGTCAGACATTTAAGTCCTTCCCTTCAGTCTGATTGGGTGAATTGGGTCATGTGGTCACCTCTGTACCAACCACAGCACCAAGACAATACAAGGAGCTGATTGGTTTAGATTCCTCTGGATTCACCCCTGGCGCTGAGACAGGGATGGCCTTTCGGGGCTGGGGTAATGGCGGAGGAGGGTTCTGTTGGGAAGACTTGGGTGGGGGCTACGGGAACAACTTTAAATAACTAGTGACCCCTGTTGACTAGGGAGCTGGGGGGAACCCCTGCGTTACACAAATAATTTCAACACAACGTGGCATCCAGTGTCCAGCAGTGCAGGATCCAGAGGAGGAAGTGGTTTATTTGGACTGAGGGTGGAGGTGTGTTTGTGGGAGATCCCTGGAGGCTTTGCCTCTGAATCCTGAAATATGAGAAAGATTTCTCCAGCCGGAAAAGCCTGAGAAGAGGGTCAGCGGTCACAGCGCAAGCAAAGATCCGTGGGCTTCATGGGGCAGAGTAGCTGGGAGTGAAGGAGTATGGATACAGCCCCTGGGAAAACAACTCGCTCCTCCCACTCCGCCTCTGGGCTGACGGCGTGATCAGAATAGCTAACTTTACTGAGTGCACACTTCCCCCGCGCTTAATCCTCAGGACGGCACTATCAAGGAGGGGAGGTATTGCGATTCACCATTTTACAGCATGGGAAAGTGAGACACAGAGAGGTTAAATAATTTGCCCAAGGTCACACAGCTGAAAGGGCAGAGCTGGGCTATGAATCCAGGCAGTCTGAACCCAAAGCCAATGCTTTCAACGTGCGTCTACTGCCCTCCTGTAGCCTCATCCCTGCAGGAGGAGGGCAGCTGGGAGGAGAGAGAGAAATCTTATTAGTCCAGTGCCATGAATCGCAGCAGCTGGTGGTGGCGTCAGCAAGTGGACCTATATCTGGCAGACAAAGGCGGGAAGCTGGGTTTGGTCTCTGGCAGTCAGGGCGGGGAGATGGCCATTGTATAAGCCTGACCCCCTCCTTAGGCCTGGGAAACAGGGAAACTGATACGTAAAAGATCAAGAGCCAGGAGATCTTGCTTCACAGGACTTGAGTAGGGTCTTGAAAAACTGAGAAAAAGAAAAATAGGATGGGGTGAGGTGGCTCACACCTGTAACTAGCGCTTTGGGAGGCCGAGGCGGATGGATCACTTGAGCTCAGAAGTTTGAGACTAACCTCGGCACATGGCAAAACCTCGTCTTTACAAATAATACAAAAATTAGCTGGGTGTG
>CAUYOR010102639.1:0-10676 GCA_963573925.1 Callimico goeldii | reverse complement strand
GTTTTTATGAGTTTATGTGAAATTTGAGATGTAAAGCATTTAACTCATAAAAACTCAATAACTTATTGACAATTGTAAGTAGATACAAAATCTTCAAATATAATCAGCCCTTGGGACTTATGGAGGATTGGTTCTAGGACCGCCATTGGATATCAAAATCCAGTTGTTGTTTGGACAGTGGTTACATGAAAAGCTCATATTTCACTGCTACATAGTAGATTCATGTAACAAAATTGTACTTGCTGTATCTCTTAAATCTGTGCAAAAAAAATCAGAGGATGCTCAAGTCTCTGATACAAAATGGTACAGTGTTTGCATATAACCTATGTGCATCCTTCTGTATGCTTTAATTTATCTCTAGGTTACTTATACTACCTAATACACTGGAAATGCTATGTAAATAGTTGTTATACTGTGTTGTTCAGGGAATAGTGACAAGAAAAGTCTGTATATATTCAGCACAGACATCATTTTTTAAAATATTTTTATTGCAGTTGATTGAATCCATGAATGCAGAATCCACAGATATAGCGGGCTGATGGTACTTATGTTTGTTTGTTTTTTTTTTTGAGACGGAGTTTCGCTCTTGTTACCCAGGCTGGAGTGCAATGGCGTGATCTCGGCTCACCGCAACCTCTGCCTCCTGGGTTCAGGCAATTCTCCTGCCTCAGCCTCCTGAGTAGCTGGGATTACAGGCACATGCCACCGTGCCAAGCTAATTTTTTGTATTTTTAGTAGAGACGGGGTTTCACCATGTTGACCAGGATGGTCTCGATCTCTTGACCTCATAGTCCACCCGCCTCAGCCTCCCAAAGCGCTGGGATTACAGGCGTGAGCCACTGTGCCCGGCCTGAGGTTTTTCATTTAGATGCTGCTTAAACATCTTTTGAACCTCAGTGGGTTCACTACCCCAAACTGAGGCCCTCTTAGCTTTCTTCATGTTCTGCATTTACTCCTTTGCATCCACAAAGTCTTTCCCAAATTCCTTTGGTTTCTGGATCATTCTTACCTGAAATCCATGTTCTTTTACTTTTTTTTTCACATGGCACTGGTCAGGGCTTTTTGTTTTGCCTTGAATACCGTACAGGGGATGAAGCTTAGGATGGAAACTGGGTCATTTAGTGGTAGTAAGTGTTTTCAATTACACCTCATGCAAAGTGTTTGCCTGCCAGGGTGATCTCAGACCCCTGCATTACTGTGAGTACATCGTTAATTTTAAAGCTCCCACAGCCTCTAAGAGCAGATTTCATAGAGGCACATTGACAAAGAATATTTTACAGATAACAGATGAGAATGAGGCAAGTGGGGAAAGAGGAGGCAAACTCGCTCAAATGTAAACTCACATCAAACTCATCTACCAAGCTGGGCTGAAAAGTAGGGGATACATATCTCACAACGGAAGTGTCTTTGTGAACTCAAAATCATGAGTATTTAGTGAATCCTAAGAAAGTGGTAGAAATTATTTAGCCTCTCTTTCTGTTTTAAAACTGTGTGTGTCTTTTTAAATATGTATTTATTTATGTATTTTTAGAGACAGGGTCTCACTCTGTCACCCAGTCTAGTGTTCGGTGACACAATCAGGGCTGACTGAAGCCTTGACCTCCTGGGCTCAAATGATCCTCCCACTTCAGCCCCCTGAGTAGCTGAGACTATAGGCACATGCCACCATGCCCAGCTAATAATTTTTATTTATTTTATTTTTTTGAGACTAAGTTTTGCTCTTATTGCCCAGGCTGGAGTAGAATGGTGTGATCTCTGCTCACTGCAACCTCTGCCTCCCAGGTTCAAGCAATTCTCCTGCCTCAGCCTCCTGAGTAGCTCAGAATACAGGCACCCACCACCACGCCCAGCTAATTTTTGTATTTTTGGTAGAGACGGGGTTTCACCATGTTCGCCAGGCTAGTCTTGAACTCCCGACTTCAACTGATTCACCCACTTTGACCTCCCAGAGTGCTGGGATTACAGGCATGAACCACTTTGCCCAGCCTCAGCTAATTATTTTTAAAAATATTTATAGAGATGAGGTCTTGCTATGTTGCCCAGGTTTGTCTCAAACTCCTGGCCTCCAATGATCCTCTCATCTCGGCCTCCCAAAGTGCTGGGATTTCAGGCTTAAGCCACCCTATCTGGCTTAGAACTATAAACATCTTAATTTCCTTACACAGTCAAATTTTAGAGACTAAAACATAAGCCATACATTTTATGCTTATGTATTATGTAAGATAAAGAGGTACCTTAGAATTTCTGATTCATTAAGTGTGAATTTAGAATACACAAAAATAAATAAATTTAAATTTAGCATGCGGGTACTCCAGAAATTTATCAGACTAGAATTAGTGTCTAGATAAATGGGATCAAATTAATAATGTGTTCAGAAACTGTATCCCTGGTCTTACAAAAAAGCAGCTCCCAGAGAGACGTCTGTCCTCTGACTCTTAATACTCCAGTGAGGAGAAGGCAAGAGTGTCGTCGCTATAGAGTACCTTTGAATCTGAGATGGGTTGTCCATATTATGTAGGTGGTATGTAAATACGTAGTTCACATATGACCACGTGTACAGGGCAGCAGTGTGGTGAGGGGCTTGAGTGTGGGCCCATAAGCCCTTTGTGGCACCTTGGGACACCAGCCTCCTCCTTCTACTAGTTGCTTGGCCACAGGCAAGCTGACTTCAAATTCCTACAAATCAAGCAGAAGAGCAATTAGCTCATAGGGCTGTCATGGTGATTAAATGAGATCATCCATGTAAAGTGCTTTAATACTGTGCGTGGCCCGCAGTAAGTAATGTAGTACTTTACAGTTTATAAAGCACTTCTGTATACACATACGCTCATTTAACATCTCAAAAAGACTGTGAGGTAGGTTGCATTATTCCCATTTTATCAAGGAAATGCCTGAGGTCAGACATTCTCAGCTCTTTTCCTATTCACACAGAGATCAACACTGGTTTGCTGATCTTTTTATGTATTTATTTTCGAGGTAGGCTGTTGCCCAGGTTGGAGTGCAGTGGCACAATCATGGCTCACTGCAGCCTCGACCTCCTGGGTTCAAGTGATTCTCCCACCTAAGCCTCCCAAGTAGCTGGGACTATAGGCATGCGCCGCAATGCTCAGCTAACTTTTTAATTTTTTGTAGAGACGGGGTCTCACTATGTTGCCCAAGCTGGTCTCAACTCTCGGGCACAGGTGATCCTCCTGCCTCGGCCTCCCAAAGTGCTGGGATTACAGGGTGAGCCACGGTGCGTGGCCAAGTCTTCTGATCTTGACATCATGCTCTTCCTTTAAGGCCCTCCCTTTAAGCACAAGGCAGGCAAACTATTTATTTTAGGTGTTGTAGCATCCTAGAGATTATCAAAGCGAAAACTTTCTTCAATCAGATTTAGCATAATGAGTAAAGCAGACACTTTTGAGTCAAACATGCTTGGGTTCAAAACCCAGCTCTGCCAGTTTCGAGTTGGGCCACTTTGGTCAAGTTATCCCGCACTCTCTGTACCTAATTCCTTCTTCATAATATGGCACAGTTTTCCCTTCAAGTCAGTATGTGCACTTTGAAGGAAAGCAGTTAACACAGTCTCCTTTATACATCCTATTCAAGGCCCTCTCCAATTGAATCACTTACTACCTACAAAGTTTAATTATTGAGAATTATATTTAGTGTTCTAAAGCTATATCAATTCTCCTAAATAACTGGTATGACACAATGACATAAAATAAGCATATTTGTAAAAAAATTATCATCATTACATGGCTTGAGCTTAAAATACAGTGTGCTAGGGCAAGAATGTGTATATTTTATTTATTCATTATTATTTTTTTTGCGGTGGTGGGGGCAGAGTTTCAGTCCTGTTGCCAAGCTGGAGTGCAACGGCACAATCTTAGCTCACTGCAGCCTTCACCTCCTGAGTTCAAGCAATTCTCCTGCCTCAGCCTCCTGAGTAGATGGGATTTCAGGTGTCCACCACCACACCTGGCTAATTTTTTGTATTTTAGTAGAGACGGGGGTTTCACCATGTTGGCCAGGGTGGTCTTGAACTCCTGACCTCAAGTGACCTGCCCACCTCGGACTCCCAAAATGCTGGGAGTGAGTCAGTGCACTCGGCATGAGCCAAGTGCGTGAGCCACCTCACTCGTCCTAAAAATGTGTGTATCTTATGAAGTATTTGGAGGAGTTGTGTTTGAATGGTAACACCATCCAGTGAACTGAATAATTCGGTGCCAACTGTCAGAACTGTTCTTTGGTGTCACAGACTGAGCCAACTAGTGGTGAAATTTTCAGTGTGCACATCATGTGCTGCTAATGGTTGCTTAAATGAAATAGATTTATTTTTCTCTCGTGCAGCTCAAGTTCACATGGCTACTCAGATATTTCCAGGGTGCCAAGATCCTTCAGTGTATTGCCTCAGGCCTTCCAGGTGGTTTGCCCTTGTCTGCATGGTCTGAGTTGGCTTACTACCACAAGCATCTTACCCAGCAGGAAGGGGAACTTCTTAAAGATTACTTCAAATCCTCTCAGCCCCACTTAACTACTCCTTGATGATCAGATCTGTGCAGACTTTGCCAGTTTGCACAATTACAACCTGTTTGTGCCTCACCTTGGCCCATGCCCTAAGCCTCTCAATTTCTGTTCTGGGGCTTCTCAGACATCACAGCAGTGTAGAATTAACACCTTGATCAATGGTGGACTAGCATCAGTGGATATTTCCCCTTGTGTCTTCCCATCAGAAGGTCTTATGGGATTGAGCACCAGTCATCCATAAGAATGGCCACCAGCCAGGCGCGGTGGCTCACGCCTGTAATCCAAGCACTTTGGAGGCCAAGGTGGGCAGATCACCTGAGGTCGGGTGGTTTTTTTAGATGGTGAAACCCATCTAAAAAAAAAATAGTTATTTTATTTAAAAAAAAAAAAAAAAGAATGGCCACCTTCTGGGTGCAGTGGCTCACGCCTGTAATCCCAGCACTTTGGGAGTCCAAGGCAGGTAGATCACGAGGTCAGGAGTTCAAGACGAGCCTGGCTAAGATGGTGAAACCCCTTCTCTATTAAAAATACAAAAATTAGCCGGGCATGGTGGCAAACACTGGTAATCCCAACTACTGAGGAGGCTGAGGCAGGGAATTCCTTGAATTTGGGAGGCAGAGGTTGCAGTGAGAAAAAAAAAGAACTGCCACCTTAGTACCTCTTTGTCGCATTGACCTTCCCTCTTCCCTGCCCCATCCCTCACCCTTGCTCCCTGAAATCACTTCCCAAATAAACCTGCAGTTGAGCTTCAGCTTTAGATTCTACTCTCAGGGTGACCTGGGCCAAGACAGGAGAGTGTACAAGCCTTTTATCTACCAAAACTTGTCTTCATCCTTTCTGTTCACATTCCACTGGCCACAGGAAGCTACAATGGAGGCTGAGCAATGGATTTTTTATTCTGGATTACTCCCAGTTAAAAAGTTCATTACTATGGATAAAGTCTCTGTGTATGCTTCATAAAATTTGAATTTGTACAACTAAATACATTATGGACAGGCTAGAGGTCATGACCACTGAACTAAGAGACCTGAGTTTTCATCCACACTCTTCCACCCAGCTTCCATGTGAACCCAGGCAAGTTGCTAAGTCTTTTGGGCTTGAGCTTCCTCATTTGTAATTGGTGATAGTCATATCTTTCTTCTTTCTCTGGGTGACTGTAAGAAAAATGAGACTGCAGATGGGAAAGTGCTTTGAAACTTTTAAAATACAATGGTGCAAAAGTAATTGTGGATTTTTGGCCATTACTTTTAATTACTTTTGCACCAACCTAATAAATATAGGTTAGATCTAGTTACAGCCTGTACAAAAACAATAAACCAGTTGTAGAACTTTCGATTCTATTGTGTTACTATATTACTGGTTACACCTACAGAGCACAATCCAGTTTATCCATAGATGGATGAAATTGCCTGACTCGCCAGCTTGAGAAACAGCAATCAGCACCAGGCAAGCATTTTCCAACTTAAAAGCCTGCATTGCATGGGTCTCTTGCACATCATCTCTCATCATTTCATCGTTTCATTACTATTTCCTTGTTTTCCAAAAAGTTATCCACCTCTGGAATGTATCCTTTCGAAAATAATCACAAAAAGAGGAAAGGGAGAAAAAAGTTACCCATGGTACTCATTATGTGAGCCCAAGGGACGAAATGGCATTCTCTCTCCCCATTAATAACCTAAACTTTCAAACATGTAGCAAGTTAAGGATTCCTTCTGGACTATTTTAAGGAACAAATTTATTAGTTCTATAGCATCTCGTAATCCTGAGGTATTTAGGAAAACTACATTCTTTGGATTCTGAAACCCTGGCTGTTTCCCCAAGCTACTTCAAACAATGCAGCTTTTGCTGACAGGGCACTCCATGGGCCAGCAGTGTTGTTGAATTGTAAGTAAATAATCTTGAAACAAACCCATGGTTGACACACTGTCATATTATGTTTACTGCTCCAGAGGAGGGATTTATTCTGAGGTTATTGAAAAATTCCATTGCTGTTTGGGGGAAGTGACAATTGGGATCACCCATAAATTAGAGTAATTGCCCTCTCTTCTGTGCCATAGATATGATCCAAAACATTGCACATGTACTATATCATATATGAAATAGAACAGTGCTGGATAAAAATACATAATGTTACTAAATAAAAACAGACACCATGGATATGACAGATGTTTAAATCACCAAGTTTGGCTACAACTGGCTTTGTTCTTCTTCCTGGATTAAAAGCATGAGAACTCTAAACTGGAGCAGAAAAATGAACCAGTCCAACCACATCCTCCTTTTTAGCACAGGTTTCTTGATGTAATTTAGGTTACCTCTTTTAAAAAATGAATAATATTTAATTTTATTTTTTGAGACAGAGCCTTGTTGTCTTAACACAGGCTGGAGGGCAGTGGTGCAATCTCAGCTCACTGCAACCTCTGCCTCCCAGGTTCAAGCAATTCTCTTGCCTCAGCCTCCTGAGTAGCTGGGATTACAGGCGTGTGCCACCTTGCCTGGCTAATTTCTTGTATTTTTTAGTAGACACAGGGTTTCACCATGTTGGCCATTCTGGTCTCGAACTCCTGACCTCAAGTGATCTGCCTGCCTCAGCCTCCCAAAATGCTGGGATTACAGGCATGAGCCACCACACCACCCAACCTAATGTTTAATGAGCCAGATCTCTCTTTCCCTGTAAGAAAGGCACTAGTATTACAGCTTTCTAAAACTCAGTACTTCTCTCTCCTCTCCTTTTCCCTCCATCCTGGCTCACTTAGGGGTTGGCATTCTTTGCTGCTGGTGGAGGTTGGTGAAAGAAGCCATTTAATATGAAGTAGGGACCAATACACAGGTGAGAAAGGCATCAACAGCAGTCCTTTATTTCAGCAAAAACCTCTCTAGGCTAACTTCATCTAAATCACAGCAACACATAATTATGAAAAATTGAACAAACCAGGATTAAACTACAACATCCCCTTGTGAACATAATCGCCTTCATGTGATACCTTCTACAATCGTTGAAATAGGTGCTTTTTGAGACCATTTTTCTATGTATAATGGTGGTCACAGAGATAGGAGAAAAAAAAAGAGTTCCTTCACAATTGTGATTGGAAGAGAACAATTTCCTTCCTTTTCTGGCTCTAATGAGTACCTCCTAACGTAGAGCTGAAAATGCATCTTTGGATTCCTCTAGAAGAGGCTCCAGTATTTAGCAGAGGAACAGTTCGGCCAAGTGGAAAGAGCCAGCCATATTACACATACTTATAGTCCCGAGGACAATGCTGTGTAGCAGAGGAGGAACAGCTCTGCTTAGCCTAGGGAGTCAGGGAGACACCTCCCTGGAGGAGGAGGCCCCACTTGAGCTCATTCCAGCAGGATGACTGTGAACTGGCCAAGAGAACAAGAGGTAGGGAGGAGCACAAGACTTTTATGCAGAGGGAAGAAAGCATACAAAGGAGTAGAAGCCAGAAGGGAGCATGTTCAGAACTGCAGGTAATCTACTTCGTTAGGCATGGAAGGTGAGCCTGTGAACTTGCGGGGGTGGGAGGTGAGGGTGGCTTGAGCCCTCTGAAGGGCTGCTGGGTACTCAGGTATACTGGGCACTGGGGTGGCAGCTGCAAGCCATGGAAGTCCAGAGTCAGAGTCTTCAAAGAGCAGTCAGAGTCTTGGAGTCAGTCTTAGAAGGGAAGAGTCTGGTGATGGAGCTTCCTTTGTCATAGATTACCCAAGTCGGGTGGCTGACAGCTGGTGCGGCACTACAGGATGGCCACAGTGTCCTGTTTGTGGGCTTCCTCTGGCCAGCCCAAGGGCTCAGGGCCACAGCATGACTCTGAAGCTTCTCAGCAACGCAGCAGCAACGGGATGGATTCCTGCACTGCTCTAGAGCCATCCATGGCCGGCCTTCCAGATCCTACCTTCTCCCCCACCTCCCCTGCCAGCCTGGCTGGGCCTTTCATGTTCTCATGGCTGCACATTATATGTGTTCTGGCCAACTGGACTCTTCCCCACATGTAAAAATCTGGCAAGTTCCCCTTCATTTTTTTCCCCTTTCTTTTTTAATCTACTCTGTTTTATGCTTTATAGCAGGGAATGCTTAGCATTCAAATAATCCAGAAATACCCTCCTTTGTTTCAGTTCTCTTCTGGTGAGGATTCTCTACCCTTGTCCCCTCTGACCCCTCCTCCTCACGTGTACACAATAGTAGGGGGAAGAGTACAAATGAACCCAGCTTCAACAGTGACCAACTCACAGTCAATACAGAAGGCCCCCCTTTATCCACTGTTTCACTCTCTGAGATTAGTTACCTGTGGTCAATTGAGGCCCAAAAATATTTCAGTATTTTGAGAAAGAAAAAGAGATAAGAGACCATATTCATATAACTTTTGTTATAGTATAATTTTTATATTATTCTTGTTAATCTCTTACTGTGCCTGATTTATAAATTAAATGTTATTACAAGTTCGTATGTATAGGAACAACTATACATATTACATATAGGGTTGGGGACTGTCTGTGGTTTCAGGCGTCCACTGGGGGTCTTGGAGTGTCTCCCCAAGAGATGAGGGGGACACTACTATATGTTTTGACTATCAAAAATTGTAACACATACAAACAGTCCCCTATGTTTTTGGCACCAGGGATCAGTTTTATGGAAAACAGTTTCTTCCATTGACAGGCGGGCTGAGGTGGTGATGGCTTTGGGATGATTTAAGCACATTACATTTATCGTGCACTTTATTTCTATTATTGTTACATATTCACCATAATATAGGATCAGTGGGAGCCCTAAGCTTGTTTTCCTGCAACTGGACAGTCACATCTGGGGGTGATGGGAGACAGTGACAGATCATCAGGCATTAGATTCTCATAAGAAGTGCACAACCTACATCCCTCACATGTGCAGTTCACATGGGGTTTGAGCTTCTGTGAGAATCAGATGTCTGGGCTGATCTGACAGGAGGCAGAGTTCAGGTGGTAAAGCTCGCTCACCCACCACTCACCTCCTGATGTGTAGCCGGGTTCCTGACAGGCCATGGACAGGTACTGGTTTGTGGCCTGGGGATTGGGGACCCTGGACTTACACTATAGATGAATTCTTCAATATTTTATGGTTAGTGATTTTTACAACTTATTTGAGAAACCTGCCACTACTTTAAGGTACTGTTTTTGTTTGTTTGTTTGTTTGTTTTTGAGACAGAGGCTAGCTCTGTCACCCAGGTTGGATGCAGTGGCGTGATATCTGCTTACTGTAACCTCTGCCTCCCGGTTCAAGTGATTCTCTGCCTCAGCCTCCCAAGTAGCTGGGATTACAGGCACCCACCACCACAGCCAGCTAATTTTTGTATTTTCAGTAGAGACAGGGTTTCACTGTGTTGGCCAGGCCAGTCCCAAACTCCTGACCTTGTAAGCTGCCCGCCTCGGCCTCCCAGCATGGTGGAATTACAAGCATGAACCACCACATCCGGTCAAGGTACTATATTTTATACTAAAGGTTTAAAAGGTTTGCCTTTCACATTTAAGCTCCTTAATCTATCTTGAATTAATAAATTCCTTAATCTACCTTGAATTGTGTAAGGTAGGGATACATTTTCATTTTTTAAAATATGGATCATTGCTTCAGCACCACAGATTGATGGTCTCATCAGTTTTCCATGTATGCTGGGTCTGTGGCTGATCCGTTCATTCGGTTTGTCTGTCCTACACTAGTAATGCATCATTTACATTACTACAGTAGCTATGTAATAATAAGTCTTGATACCTGGTACAGCATACCCTTCTCTTTTATTTTGCATGAATGTCTTTGCTATATTATTGGCTTTTTGGTCTTCCTTATACATTTTAGAATCATCTTGTCAATTTCATGATAGACCCTTTTTGAGATTTTGACTGGATTTTTTTTTTTTGGGTGGGGGAGGAAGGGAGGAAGGCAGGAAGGGAGGGAAGGAGGAAGGTAGGGAGGAAGGACGGGGGGAAGGAAGGCAGGAGGGGCGGGGGGGGGACGGGAGGGCGGGAGGGAGGGAGGGAAAGGAAGGAAGGAAATCAAGCAATGAGAGAGACATTGCCGACCTGGATCTAGAGGTTTACAAATTGATTTCTTTTTTTTTTTATTTGAGAGAAGGAAAGAAAGCACGAGCAAATAAATGAGTAAAGGAAAGGAAGAAAGAGGAAGAGAAAGAGGGAGAGTGAAC
>CAUYOR010102637.1:0-10526 GCA_963573925.1 Callimico goeldii | reverse complement strand
ACAGTGTGTTAAGGTTTTAAAGACGATATGAAAATCCCTCCGTCTGTTAAGCTACATTCACCTTTCTGTGCTGGGCAGTTGGTCATCAGCATAAAAAACAATGCATTAATTGTCATTAAAAGCATTTTGCTACTAAGGTCTATATAACTGTTATGGAAGCAGTCCAGTATTTTCATTTTCACTCTTCCTATAAAGTGAAAATGAAATTTCAAAATGACATAGTTTCCTTAATTTCAATGTTTGATGTAGGTTTTTTCCTTTCCATTTTTTTTATTGTGGCAAAATACACACAACATAAATTTTACCATCATAGCCATTTTTAAGTGCATAGTTTAGTGGCATTAAGTACATTCATAATATGCCACCATCACCATCATTCATCTCTATAATTATTTTCTTTTCATCTGCAAAATTGTAAGTCTGTACTCATTAAACATAACTTTCCTTTGCCCCCCTCCCCATCCCCTGGCAACCAGTACAGTTTTAAAATTTAAAAAAAAATCTCAAAACAAATGAACAAAAACTAGCATAAAGGTGACATGATCAGATTATAATGTAAAAACAGTCATTTTTAACTTTGCCCTGTGGATATCTGGCTACTTCATTTTGTTATATTTGGATTTAGAGACTGGATTCTGACATTTTTATTTTATATATTTGCTTTCTCTTCCAGATTCAAGTCACCTACAAGTTGTTGTTGTTGTTGGTGGTGGTGGTGGTGGTGTGTGTGTGTGTGTGTGCGCGCACGCGCTCATGTGTGTTTAATCATCTGGTCATCTGTGGGTGGTGGTGGCGGTGGTGGTGGTGGGGTGGTGTGTATGTGTGTGTGTGTGCGCGCGCACGTGCGCATGTGTGTTTAATCATCTGGTCATCTGTTGGTGGTGGTGGCGGCGGTGGTGGTGGGGTGTGTGTGTGTGTGTGTGTGTGGTCATCTGGGCATCTATACCTTGGTAAATGGGGTGTGTGTGCGCGCGCGTGCATGTGCATGTGTGTTTAATCATCTGGTCATCTGTTGGTGGTGGTGGTGGTGGCGGTGGTGGTGTGTGTGTGTGTGTGTGTGTGTGGTCATCTGGGCATCTATACCTTGGTAAATGGGGTTGAAGCAATGCCCCAGGGGACTGCTCATTCTCTGTGCTGAGGTCCTTTGCTAAGAGAATCACACAAACCTCGGGTTCTCAGAAAAGCCATTGCTCAAGCCAGTTTCAGAGGAATGTCTCAAGGATCTGCCCTCTCTGCAGGCATCAGAGGCTCTAATAAAGTGAGCTTCATTATCAGCCTTCTTGAGGGCAGAGTGATCCCTTATATTCTTTGTGTCCCAGGAGCCACCTTATATTCTCTTTGTGGCCTATACTAGATATTCAGAGGCATACTTATTAAATCAAAGTGAATAAATACAGAGTAGGACTGTGACTGTGACTACTCTGGAAAAGCACGGTCATTCTCTCAGACTTATTTTGTGATTATGTTATTGTCGTAATGATGACAAAAACGCGACCACAAGAGGATTTGTGTACCACTTCTTCTTTTTTATTTTACTTTAAGTTCTGGGAGACATGTGCTGAGTGTGCGGGTTTGTTATATAGGTATACATGTGCCATGGTGGTTTGCTGCACCTATCGACCCATCACCTAGGTTTTAAGCCCTGCATGTGTTAGGGATTTGTCCTGATGCTCTCCCTCCCCTTTCCACCGCCCCTCCACAGGCCGCAGTGCATGATGTACCCTCCCTGTGTCCACATGTTCACATTGTTCAAATCCCACTTGTGAGTGAGAACGGGCAGTGTTTGGTTTTCAGTGCCTGTGTTAGTTTGCTGAGCATGATGGTTTCCAGCTTTATCCATGTCCCTGTAAAAGGCATGAACTCATTCTTTTTCATGGCTTCCTAGTATTCCACGGTGTATATGTACCACATTTTCTTTATCCAGTCTATCATCGATGAACAGTTGGGTTGGCTCCAAGTCTTTGCTAGTGTAAATAGTGCTGCAATAAACATATGTGTGATGTGTCTTTATAGTAGAATGATTTATAATCCTTTACATATATATCCAGTAATGGGATTGCTGGATTAAATGGTATCTCTGGTTCTAGATCTTTGAGGAATTGCCACGCTGTCTTCCACAATGGTTGAACTAATTTACACTCCCACCAATAGTGTAAAAACATTTCTATTTTTCCACGTCCTTGCCAGCATCTGTTGTTTCCAGACTTTTTAATGGTCACCATTCTAACTGGTGTGGATGGTATCTCATTTTGGTTTAAAAACATCAAGAAGAAAACAGGTGAAATTGCATTTCACTCTAGCCATACGTAGTCTTAGGTGAAGAAGAGTAACAAGGAGAAAGTGAATGGTGATAGAGTTTAAATAGGTAGGTAGAGAAGATGAAAAAAAATAGGGAACCAGTAAGGTTAAGAAAGTTTCTATGAGAGCTTATCCTCTAACTGTTCTTATCCATATCATGATAAATATATTAAGCTGAGCTCTGAAGCCAGCCCCTAGAGACCTCCCTCTGAGATATGGATCCATTAATTAGCCTCTTCTGAATATGATTATTTAACTGGTTACTGTGGGCCTTCTTAATCTTATCCCCAAGGTTACAAGAAACCTCGTAAAATCAGCGGTTGTCATCCAGATACATCATGGTTGTTGACATTGTTGACCACAATTTCCTTTTTAAAAATGTAATAGACATATTAGGAATCTTTACCCAATAATTAGGGAGTCCATATGGCCAATTCTTGTGATTCGTGATAGTTATGTTCTGTAAAGTCCCCCTAAATACTGACTTAGCAAATATCGAATCATTGTTCCTGGGGGAAATATAAGGTTAAGTTCCTGCAAACTTCTGACCATAATGTTTTTATCACCCAGTTCATTTGTCACTTTGTTTTATGTGTATTTCTGTTTAAAGGCACCTTATCAAATATATATTACTGATTTATTAACATTGAGCAAGGCCAATAGCACTACCTTATGCTTGGAGGAAGTTTATCTAACATGTATTTTCTGTGTGAGGTACAGCATATAGCCTCCTTGCAATTAAGGACACTAGATAGCCCGTTATCATTGTTCTTGAAGGCTCTTTAAATAACAAAGCCACCAAGAAAAAGCACAATAATGCATGCAAAAATCATGACACTGACTAGGATTTGAAAAGGACGTTTGTTTATAGTATGAGCTAAAACAAGAAGACAGGATGTCACCTTGTTTGACCTCAGCTGGGAACGTGAGCATTGAATAACTCAGTTTTTTGCTGCTCTGTGCATGTCCTCAAATGACTATGAATGCACCATGAGTACTGGCTTTGGGATCACAAATTGTAGTAAGTGAGTTCACAAATACAGAATCTGTGAATAGTGATCAACTATGTTCTTTAGCACACATGAAGCATTACAAGTATTCTAGGTTAAAAAAAAACTCAGCGATCAGGACCAGATTACATTGTGTGTCTACATCCTAATTAAAAACTAACCTTCTGTCCCCTAAAAAAAAAAATTAGAACTAAATAATAATAGTACTAGTATAATTCAAAATGTGTGGGATATAGTTAAAGCAATAGACAAAGAGAATTTTAAAAATATATGTTTTAACCTTTATGTAGTTTCAGAAGTACATGTGTAGGTTTGTTACATAGGTAAATTCATGATTTGGGGGTTTGTTGTACAGATTACTTCATAACCCACGTACTAAGCATAGTACCCAACATTTTTTCCCCTAAACCTCTCCCTCCTTCTACCTTCTTCCCTTAAGTAGGCCCAGTGTCTGTTGTTCCCCTCTTTCTGTCTATATGTTCTCATTATTTAGCTCCCATTTATAAGTGAGAGCATGTGGTATTTGATTTTCTGTTCCTGCATTAGTTTGTTAAGGATATTTCAATTCATGTTCAGTTCATGTTCTGGCAAAGGATACAATCTTGTTCTTTATTTTTGACTGCATAGTATTCCAAGGTGTATATGTACCACATTTTCTTTTTTATATTTTATTAGTTTTGGGGGGGATAACAGGTGGTTTTTGATTACGTGGATAAGTTTTTTTTTTTTTTTGAGATGGAGTTTTGGTCTTGTTGCTCAGGGTAGAGTGCAATGGCATGACCTTGGTTCACTTCAACCTCCCCCTCTCCCCCTCTCAGGTTCAAGCAATTCTCCTGCCTCAGCCTCCCAAGTAACTGGGATTACAGGTGCCCACCACCATGCCCTGCTAATTTTTGTTTTGTAATTTTAGTAGAGTTGGGGTTTCACCATGTTGGCCAGGGTCGTCTTGAACTCCTGACCTCAAGTGATCCACCCACCTTGGCCTCCGAAAATGCTGGGATGACAGGTGTGAGTCAACACACCTGGACGGATAAATTCTTTAGTGATAATTTCTGAGATTTTGGTGCACCTGTCACCTGAGCAGTGTATACTGTACTCAGTGTGTAGTCTTGTATCCCTCACCATCCTATCTTCCCCCACGAGGCCCCAGAGTCCATTATATCACTCTTAGGCTTTTGTGTCCTCACAGCTTAGTTCCCACTTATAAGATCATATGATATTTGGTTTTCCTTTCCTAAGTGACTCCACTTAGAATAATGGTCTCCAACTCTATCCAGCTTGATGCAAATGGCATTATTTCATTTTTTAAATAGCTGAGTAGTATTGTATGGTGTATATATACCATGTTTACTTTATCTACTTCTTGGTTGATGGACATTTAAGCTGGTTCCATATTTTTGCAATTGCAAATTGTGCTGCTATAAACATGCATATTCAAGTGTCTTTTTCATATAATGACTTCTTTTCCTCTGGGTAGATACCAAGTAGTGGGATTGCTGAATCAAATGGTAGTTCTACTTTATTTCTTTAAGGAATCTTCATACTATTTTCCATCGTGGTTGTACTAGTTTATATTCTCACCAGCAGTATAAGTGTTCCCTTTTTATTATATCCATGCCAATATCTATTATTTTCTGATTTTTAAATTATGGCCATTCTTGCAGTGAGTATTTGTAGGAGTATCTATCTTGGAGAATGTTCTGTATACTGAAGAAAAGAATGTATATTCTATACTTATTGGGTAGAATGTTGTGCAAATATCTGTGAAGTCCATTTGTTGTAGGTATAGTTTAAGTCCATTGTTTCATTGTTAACTTTCTGTCTTGATGACCTGTCTAGTCCTGTCAGTGGAGTGTTAAAGTTCCCTATTATTACTGTGTTACCATCTATCTCATTTCTTAGGTCTAGTAGTAATTGTTTTATAAATTTGGGAGCTCCAGTGTTGGGTGCATATATATTTAGGATCATGATATTTTCCTGTTGGACTAATCCTTTTATTATTATATGATATCCCTCTGTGTGTGTGTGTGTGTGTTTTCTATTATTGCTTTAAAGTCTGTTTTGTCTGATATAAGAATAGCTACTCCTGCTCACTTTTGGTGTCCATTTGCATGGAATATCTTTCTCTACATCTTTACCACCTTAAGTTTATGTGACTCCTTATGTGTCAGTTGAGTTTCTTGGAGAAAGTAGATTCTTGGTTGGTAGATTTTTATCCATTCTGCCATTCTGTATCTTTTAAGTGAAGCGTTGAGGTAATTTACATTCAGTGTTGCTATTGAGATGTAAGGTACTGTTCAACAACAATGTTAATTGTTGCCTTACTACTTTGCTGTTTTTTTATTTTTATTGCATTATTGTTTTATAAACTCTATGAAATTATGCTTAATTTCTATTTTGGCATATTTTGAGGTTGTATTTTGGTATATTTTGAGGTTTTATTTCAAGATTTAAAACTCCTTTTTAGCATTTCTTGTAGTGCTGACTTGGTAGTGGCAAATTCTCTCAGCATTTGTCAGAAAAGGACTTTATTTCTCCTTCATTTTTGAAGCTTAGTTTTGCTGGGTACAAAATTCTTGACTGACAGTTATTTTGTTTTGGAAGGTTAAAGAAGTTACCCCAGTCCCTTCTGTCTTGTAAGGTTTCTGCTGAGAAGTCTGCTTTTAATTCGATAGGTTTTCCTTTATTGGTTATCTGATGCTTTTGCTTCACAGCTCTTAAGATGCAGCAAAACACCATGGCACGTGTATATTTATGTAACAAACCTGCACGTTCTGCACATGTACTCTGAAACTTAAAGTATATATATAAAAATTCTTTCCTTTTTCTTGACTATTGATAACCTGATGACTATGTGCCTAGGTGATGATCTTTTTCTGATGAATTTCCCTGGTATTCTTCGAGCTCCTTGTATAGATCTCTAGCAAGGCTGGGGAAGATTGTCTCAATTATTTCCTTGAATAAGTATTCCAAACTTTTAGATTTTTTTCCTCAGGAACACCCATTATTCTTAGCTTTGGCCATTTAACATAATCCCGAAGTTCTTGGAGGCTTTGTTCAGTCAAAAATTTTTTTTCCTTTGTCTTTGTCTTGTTGAGTAAATGTGAAAGCCTTGTCTTTTCCTCTGAAGTTTTTTCTTCTTCTACTTTTCTAGTCTGTCATTGAAACTTTCCACTGGATTTTGTATTTTTTAAATGTGTTTTTCATTTCCAGAAGTTGTGATTTTTTTTTTCTGTATGAGATCTATTTCTTTAGAGAATTTTTCATTATATCTTGTATATAAAGAAATTTTTTAAATTTCTTTAAGTTTGTTTTTACCTTTCTGTGGCATCTCCTTGATGTACCACATTTTCTTTATTCAAGCTACCTTTGAAATACGCCTTTAGGTTGATTCCATGTCTTTGCTATTGTGGGTAGTGCTGCAATAAATGTATGTGTGCATGTGTCTTTTTCATAGTACAATTTATATTACTTTGGGTGTATACCTGGTAGTAGGATTGGTGAGTGCAAAGGTTGTTCTGGTTTTAGTCCTTTGAGGAATTGCCACTGCTTTCCACAATGGTTGAAATAATTTACACTCCTACCAGCAGTGCATAAGTGTTCTCTATACTTTGCAACCCCTGCAGCATCTGTTATTTTTTGACTTTTTAACAGTAGCCATTCTGACTGGTGTGAGATGTTATCTCATGTGGTTTTGATTTGCATTTCTCTAATAATTAGTAATATTGAGCAGTTTTTCATATGCTTCTTGGCCACATGTATGTCTTCTTTTGTAAGTGTCTTTTCACATATTTTGCTCACTTTTTAGTTTTTTTTTTTGGCTTGTATGTTTAAGTTCCTTGTAGATTCTGGATATTAGACCTTTGACACATGTATAGTTTGCAAATATTTTCTCCCATTCTGTAAGTTGCCTATTCACTCTGTTGATAGCTAGAGAATTTTTTACAGCTTTAAATACTTTCATTTCAAAAGAAAAAATTTGAGCCTGGACAAGATGGCTCACATCTATAGTCCCAGAATTTTGGGAGGCTGAGGCAGGTGCATCACTTGAGGCCAGAAGTTTGAGACCAGCCTGGGCAGCATGGTGAAACCCTGTATCTACTAAAAATTAGCCAGGTGTGGTGGCATATGCCTGTAATCACAGCTATTTGGGTGGCTTAGGCATGACAATCACTTGAACCTAGGAGGCAGAGTGTCGTGAGATTGTGCCACTACACTCCAGTTGGGTGACAGAGTGAGACTCTGTCTGAAAAAAAAAAGGTGAAATTTAAAAGCTAAGGGTAAAACTTAAGTTAAACAAAAAGAAAACAGAACAGATCTAAGGAGATTAAAAGTAATGAGATAATAGAATAAAAACCTAGAAAAGCCAAAAATAAATACACTATAATTTAATGGATATATCCAAAAATTCATAGACACATCTCAAATGAAACTGATAATGAAAAAAAAGGCAGAACAAAAAAATCTTAGGTATAAAAAGGGGTCATAATACAATACAGTAGAGTTACTGAGGCAACAATACATTTTACATTTTTCCCACAAACTTTAAAAATGTACAAAATGGACACATTCTTTAAAGAGAAATAGAAAATCACAGCAGTCCTATAACCTGAAAAAATTGCTCAGTAATCAACAGTCATCCTGTAATAAAAGCATCTTACTAAATGACTTTGCAAGTTCTACAAAACTATAGAGAACAGATCATTTCAGTCCTATACAAAGTCTTCAAGATGACAGAAAAAAGGAGAAAACATTCCAACTCATTTTATAATATTAAATAACTTTGATATCAAATTTGGACATAGTAAATTAAAAGTCAATCAAAGTCCAATCCACTTATGAACAGAGAGATTAAAGTCTTAAACAAAATATCGGTAAACTGAATCCAGAAAGAATACATAAAAATACAAGAGATCATGCTGAAAATGTTTTATCTCAGGAATTTGTGGTCAGATTTATGTTAGAAAATCTAATAATGAATATATTGCATTAATAGAAAGTAAAAATAAAAATGACAATATTTGCAAAAGATTTAGAAAAATCATTTGATTTGAAGTTCTTTGGAAAATTAGGAACAGAAGAGGCGATCTACTTCAAGCTGCAGCAAATAGTT
Organism: Callimico goeldii; assembly: GCA_963573925.1. Lineage (NCBI taxonomy): Eukaryota > Metazoa > Chordata > Mammalia > Primates > Cebidae > Callimico > Callimico goeldii. Next base: position 2,105 of record CAUYOR010102637.1, on the reverse strand, counting down.
TATATAATGGTAAAATGTTAGAAACATTCTTGGTTGAATCAGGTATAACACAATGTTCTGAAGGTCCCCAAAATGAAATGAGCAAAAACTGTGCATGAGACTTCTCCAGGAGCTATTGTTATGGCAACTGTGGTTTTAAAAACAACAACAACAGATGTCCTGAACTGGTAAGTCAAAGCTACCCATTATCTTCTGTGGAAGGTCATTTTTTTTTCTACTTCATTCCCCTAGATTGTATCTGAATATTTTGAGTAAATAAGAGTTGAGTATGCTATTCTTGGATGGTTGGCTTAGGAGTTAAGGGACTCTAACTCTGAGCTGCCAGCAGTAGCTAAGTCTGAGTGGTTACTTCTTCTATTGGAATGATGGATCCAGAGTTAACCTCCATGTTTTTCACATCCAGATGCCAGCCGTTGACAGAAATATTTATCCATATAATCCATTAGAAACTGGAACCTATTGGGAACAGGCAAATTTCTTATAATCTCTATACCCATCTCATCAATTTTATTCTAACCTTTTCAACATGGAGACCGTTCTTCTTGAAAAGGCGGAAGTAAAACAGAAATTCAGCTGCATTTTCTCTTCGCTATCCGTTAACATTACACCATATCCAATGTTTATCAGGGGAAGCACCTCATCAGGGACCTCCCTAAACCTCTCTAAGGCTGCAGCAGAGTAATGAAGATTTCTGTGTCTGAGGGGAATTAACTCTGGTTCTGTGGCATCCCTAGTTTCTTTGCTCTTGTTAAACAATGAACAACTATGGTACCTGGCTAAGCTCCCTGGGGAGGCTTTTTGGGCTGTGCTTATAGGATGGTTCCCTTTAAACCAGTGGGAATATTGAGCTGTGCCTTTGGGGCCTGAATAGTGATAAATTGCATGTGGGACTTGGGCAGCCATCTGGGGAACAACCCATTCTTTCCTTCTCGACTGTCATCTCTTGGGCCATCAGTCATCTCTAGCTTTTCTACTTATGTTAAAATAAGTTAGAAATCTAGATTGTCATGTGAAAATTTCCAGCTTAAAATGATGCCAACTAATCAAAACTGCCTTAAGAAACACCGTATTGGCCAAACAACAATTGCTTGGTGTGTACAACTTGTGAACCAACATTTGTAACCTTTGTACTAGGTTAAAATTGGCTGGGAAGGGCCATATGCCATGTTTGTCCTGTTCACTGTTATATCCAAGCACTTAATGTTATCCATTGACACTACACCATCATTTCTAAGTTAGTGACTGAAATTATTATTAGTAAAACTCATGACCTATTATTATTAATAACTCATAACCTAATAAATTACAAAGAATGATTACATACTTGGCCTGGAATAGTTATTGCAATTTAGCGAAGAAATATCCTGGATAAAACTTGAACCCAAACCAAATAGCACAGATGGTTTTATTCATTTATTTGACAACTAATTATTGATCATCTGTTATGTGTCCAGAAGTATGCTAGGCCCTACAGACAAAGAGTTATGTTTCTGACTAAGAGGAGCTCACAATTTAGGGGATGGGGAGGGGTGGGATGAGGAGTTGGAGAGGTGGGATGATCACTAGGCAGTTTAGTACTAGGAAAGAAAGTGGTGATTGTTAGGAGTCCAAATGAGCCATTAAAAATGATTTGTTTTTATTCTTTGACTGGGTTTTGGCATAATAGATCAAGGAACACTGTATAGGGAATATATCTGGATTTTAGCAAAACACCATAGTCTCTCATTACCTAACTTACAAATATTCAGTAAAATATCATGACAAGCAAAATTTAAAAACAGGGACTGAATTATAGGATAGTGAGGTAAAATTATTTGATTTTATTTATTTATTTATTTATTTATTTATTTATTTATTTATTGAGACGGAGTTTCACTCATTACCCAGGCTGGAGTGCAATGGCGCGATCTCGGCTCACCGCAACGTCCGCCTCCTGGGTTCAGGCAATTCTCCTGCCTCAGCCTCCGAGTAGCTGGGATTACAGGCACGCGCCACCGTGCCCAGCTAATTTTTTTTGTATCTTTAGTAGAGACGGGGTTTCACTATTTTGACCAGAATGGTCTCGATCTCATGACCTCGTGATCCACCCGCCTCGGCCTCCCAAA